>JAAAKQ030055072.1:0-16087 GCA_010016005.3 Zanna intricata | reverse complement strand
TTTTGAATGTGGTATGAAGTATAGAATTTTCTCTTTCATTCAGTATAAAAATCAGCTCGCTAGCATACTTGTGTCTCGAGATATTACGTTTCTTCTGAACACCTGCTTACTTGTGTTTACTGGTAAGACATGCTTACCAGACGTAGCCATAGGGTTAAAATTAACAAATCCTCCTCTCACAATTTTTTGTGAAGAGAAAATTTTTTTGCATGTTAATAATAACCTTATCAAGATTTGAATCCAGAATTTTCTGAGGAAAAGTATCAGATAAAAAAACTCCTCTACAAAATATTGATGTGAGCGAATGATTCGTATGTAACACGATATTGACATCCCCACAATCATTTAACAACACTATCACGGTCGCAATTATAGTGAGAACATGATTCGTATAAAAACCAGCACGATATCATCAAACCTTCTCACAATAATTCATTTAACACAACAAATAAACATTTACAACGCTTAACAAAATCTACGTGAAACAATTTATACTTTCGCGCTGTGTACCATCGGAGCCACGTCACACGAATGAACCAATCCAGGTTCGCTCGACCCGGCTTATGTTTTCTGGACGTCCAGAAAACACTAGAAATAAGTAGAAGATTCTATTTGCTTCTATTACAAATATCTTCATTATTTATAAATACAATTAACTCTAAACAATATAAATAATTACTTTAATTACAGAACTAAACTTTATCAATGTCAATTTCCAAATAAAAATTCATTCTTAACTAAAAATAATAATTCAAACAAACATACAGATTTACTGTTGTAAACTATTGTAATTAAACTTACGTAAAATTAATAGTAGAAAAAAAAATGTAATACTTTAGTTCAATATAAACCCAGTCATAGGAATAATTCTTTCTAAATCAGGTTACTTAGGGATGCTAAAAAAAAGACCAACATTTCTCTTAAAATTCATAAACCGCATTAAGAGATCACATGTAAGGAAAGCAAAATAATTCAAAACAAAAGGATAGCCTTGGAAATAATGTACAAAGACATTTCAAACTTTGTATACAGAATGATGAAGAATATAAATGCTGTGAAACTTGATACAATAATTTTCGTAACATTATAGTAAAAATATTTTAAATGAAAATAAAATATTATAAGATTTCCTGCAAGAATGCTACTCAGGATTTCAGTCGTACTGTTAGAAAGAATGTTTTATTTAAGAAGAGAGAGTGTAAATGGAATATAAGATTCTTTCAGATAAAAAATGAATAAAGTATGACTTAAATATCTAATTTTGAAATGATGTTGGAAAAAAGTGAAGAAGTTTTTTGTTATAAAAATTTGATCTAATTCTAAGCATTTTCAAAGCTAAACTTTACAGAAATGATATTCAAATTGATTTATTTAATTTTTGTATTTTCCTGTTATATTAGTAATTCAAATAAAATAAAAGCCAAAAATATTAAAAAAAAAAAAAACAATGTTAAAAAATAATCCAATCCTAAGTACAATTATGATAATTGTAAAATATAAAAGTAACAACTATTTAATGACCAATTAATGTTGCCCTTAGTAACAGATCTTTGGGAAACCTGGTAAATAAAACTGAGATTGACCACAAAACATTTATTCTTTTGACCTTTATTTTTAATAATATACAATAACCAATATTTTTGAAGGCAGATCATTTTTTAAATTTTCTTGTTTAGAGATTTATGTAAGTCTATATACTTGTATATATTTATGTTAAATTGTAAAGTAAGAGGTTGAGTTCACATTGAACTAAAAAGAATGCAAGTAAATATTGAACAATAAAGGAAAAAAAAGTTATACAATAAACTTTTTTTCTTATACAATAAAGAAAAAAGAATTAAAAAATGGGAAATAAAATGGTGTGTAAAAATAAAACATATGAGAAACTTACATAACAATGTATTTTTTACAATGCTATGAAAGGTATTTTTGAGTAAATAAAAATGATGTGTTCTATGATGGTTGGGTTTCAATTAACCACAATTCTCAGCAGTGGTAGACCTGAGATTATAAAAGACTACACTTCATTCACATTCATACACATGATTCTCATTCATCCTCTGAAGTAATACCTTACGGTAATTCCGGAGGCTAAACAGATAAAGAGAGAGAAATAAAAATGATGCTGACAGAATTTAAATAATGTGATGTATATGTACTTTTGTACAAATCTGGACAAAATAAAGATAAAGAGAAAATGTAACATGGGCTGCTTTAATTTTTTAGTAATATTGCATCTATTTCAAGCCATCTTTTTCTTCTCCTGGACTGTACATAATTTTATTATTTTTCAAAATTTTCAATTCTTATTTTTTATTTTATAATTGTAAAGCTATTCTATTCATGTCATTATTTTAACTTTTTTTTTACGGTTTATTTTTTTTTTTTAATTTTGTTGCAATAATTTGATAATGATAATTTAAAAACCATATTTTAAAAAAATTGTTACTTTTAACTTAAAAATAGTTGGTACTTGGATAAACTCTTAGTTGTTGTATTCTAGTAAATCTTTACTTCAGGCAGTTTTATATCTTTTATAAGTGATTTGTATTTTTAAAATTTGAATTATTTAATTTACCTTATCAAACTTGTACGTGTCTATTGTCACATGCAGAATATGATGGATAAAATCCTTACAACACATATACAAATGTAATAAGAAACTTAAAATAAAACAAAAACATTTGCAATTTAAATCACACCTAATATTATCAACAACTTTTTTTACTATTTATTTTAAATTTCGACTTCTAAAAACGGCGTCAAATTAACTTGTATACTGTGTAATTTGGAGGACTTCAAAATTTAGAAAAGAACTGAATTACATTATTTTCTTGTTGTTGGTTTTTAAAATCAGTATTAAAAAGTTTATCTTCATATATACTCGATTCCTAAACAAAGTAACAGTAATATTCATTTTATTTTGTGAGTAATTCTGTTTTCAAGATGGGTGAACAGAAATATTAATCTATATTTGCATATAATGTATATTTACCATCTATCGGATTAACAGAATGATATAAACGTATTTCATCTCCGTAAAGTATATTAAAATCATTAAACATATACATTTTGATTAATATTCATTTTAGAACAGTTGAGTATGATTTACAAATAAATAGCGTATTTTGTTACGGCAGATTGCTGTTAATACTTATGTTTAAATGAAAAAACAAGTAAAATCTATATATATATATATATATATGTATGTATATATATTAGCATATTAATTGTATACAGTATTTGGAAATATCTAGGCTATTTATGTGCGACATTTACCATAAATTAGTTGGAGATTGTAACATGGCAATTCTCATGATTAGACTAATGAAAACCATCGCGATTTCAATTAATTCCTATCTCCAAAGCGGTCACTTCCCTTTGCATGAATCACTAGTACACTATCGTGCTGATTGCTTATTGTTACTCATCAAATTTGTATTATTTACGATTTCTGTCAATACGTAGTACGTTTTCTGTGTATTAATATGTCTCTCTCTTATCTTTCCCAGAGACAAGTACAATATGTTAGATATGCTCATAGTAGTATGCTTATGAACGTATTTTTTCATATTACTTCGAGTTATAAAATGGTTGATATTATGACGATCTTTGTAAAAAGTAACATGAAAATTGTTCAAAATAAAAGATATATATATATATATATATATATATATACACACATATAAACTACGTTGTATGTAATTCAGATTTAAGAAAATATAAATTCATATTATACTTGTATTAACTGGGCTTATTTACGTACATTTCACCACTGTAAACCAACTGAATTATTAATTAGATCAATTTTTTATGAAATGGATTTTTATCCAGCAATAATTATATTTACTATCTCAAATTCAGCCATAAGGCGTATTACAGACTTCCTTAAAATTTGACTTTCTCATTCTACTTACGATAATTTTTTAGGATAATAACAACAAATATACATTTAAAGTACAGGCACCATTTTTAATTTCGTTTAAGAGACCTATTATTTTGAATATGTTATTCAATTTATAAATTATTTATTTTTTATTTTTTACTGGGACAAACTAGCTCTGGAAATAATAATTAAAGATAAGTTAAAAGTATACCAAGTCTTAAAAAAAGCAAAAAAAAAAACTGATTTATTCCCTAATGAGGAGAGTAAGTACTTCAAAAATATCATAATAAAATTAACTATATCGTGAATTAAAGCTAAGAAGACAAACTCTAGAGATGTGTTTTAGTTGGAACTTTACAGTACATTTTACATAGCACATACTATTTGCACAATATTTAATCATATTTTTACTTTTAGATATCAATTTATTTGTCTAGTGATTTTGACAAATCAAGAGATTTTTAATATACGTTGGTAGACATTTATATATATATATATATATATATATATATTTATTTATTTATTTTTATTAAAAAATAAATCTACTTTTTATCTTTATTTATCGATTTTATGTTTATTTTTATATTTTATTTTTATATATATTTTTGGTTTTATTATATTTTTACTTTCCCGGCGAATACAGTTAGAATAGTTTTTTATTAGAAGGGAAAGTATGGTGATCATGTCAAAAATTGAAGATTCATTAAAAAATTATTTTCCTTAAGAGAGTACTTGTAGAGTATAACAAACAAATTGCTCAATGGACGGGACACAAACATTGTGAATTACAAGTTATTTTGTCTGGTGACTTCAATGTCAATTTTGCTGACGAAAAATCAAAAGCACTTAAACAGTTTCTTTTTGAAACATTCAATTTATCAATGAATAGTCAACCAGTGTATGTAGAACAACAAAGAGAAACCATTGAGATGCTGTTTTTTCAAGATATTTAAACAAAATAGAATCTCACATATTTGTTTCCTACTTTAGATACCACATTAATTACTATGATAGATTGCGATGATTAAACTGACTAAACTAAATATTACGTTTAAATTTTTCTATATTTTATACAAATAAATATTTTTTATAATATGTGTAATTCATTGTTAATTAATATTTCTTATTAATAAAAAATTTTATCATTTGTGTATACTGCGTATACGTAATTTTGCAACATTAATAATTCATATAATATTAAGTAAGAAGCTTCGCTGATTTTCAGTATTTTGGGTTAGTGACATTTCTAAAGAAAGAAGTGAAACGAATATTTGATTAAAATTTTTTTAAAGTCTAAAATGAAAATATTGTTTTCTTATTATTCTTTCACGGTATATATGATAGAAATAGAAATATTCTCTGTCTTTTGCTCTATGTGTGCACGTGCGTTCAAACGCAAAAGTTTATGCGTTTGTGTATACGCGTGCGCACTTTCAAAATGAAGTTTTAAGACGTTTGCACTTCATTTCAGCTACAAAAACAGGGATAACCAAAGTGAAAATAGTATCATCCTAATCTTCGCATATGCTACACACGCGACTATACTCGTGACATATAAATTTACTTCCATGTCTCCCTGAAGCTTACAGTATTCAATATCCGTTTGAAAAGTGAAAAATTTAAATAAAAGATGACAAAACAAACACATTAAATTTACTTAAGAAAAGAAATACGTCCTCAGTTGCACCTAAATGAGGACCAATACTTGACGACGAAAATTAATTGGAAATACATTTAAATCACCGGCTAACCTGGATTAAAATATTTCGAATCTACAAAAGCGGTTAGATCACAAATTGCTAGATCTGTATTGGATTATGAAAAAAGAATCACGTTTTCATTAGACAACTATACAAAGCTTACTGGATAATAGGATACATCTTTCTAAATCAATAATTAATCAAATACTTTTCTAATCAAAATTTTCGTTCTACTTAACACGGACTCTTAGACACTTATGTAAAGACAATTAAAAAATATATACTTTCAAGCATGAAATATCAAGGTAAATCGAAACGAACCAAAAATCAGAAACGCGCCTTTTCGGTGCGTTTTTGATGTTTGGTGCGAAAATAGTAAAAATGCTATGTTTTAGTATTTAGTATACAACAACAGTGAAGATCGGCCCAGATTTAGACTTATCTTACTTGACCTTACAATAAAATACGACGAACAATAACTGTACAACAGATTTTAAGTGAATGAATTATGCATATCAGCGCCCACTCTAGCGGTTACGTCAACTCGAACAATAAGTCAATAAATAAAAAGCACAACAAAGCAATAAACAAGAAGCATTGTTAATAAATATTGTTGATTATTTTCATAAAACAAAAATATCGTAATATCGTATACGTATAGAATACATTCAAATTTGATACAATATTTTACTGATTCAATAAAAAGCCTTTTTGGATAATTTTATTTAAAAACGCTTTTAGTTTTTAGATTCGATAATCGATTTATGATAAACTAGTATCTATTAAATTAAACAACAGTTTAATTATAGATGTTCTTACCTTTAAAATTAAGAAATTGCACTGAATTAAATTTTGTGAATTTCCACTTGTCACCACCGACGTAATAGCAAGAATAATGCTAACCTGTAATGAAACCGTTTTTTTTTAAATTAGAAATAATAAGTAAGTCTATGCATGTTCAAACACAAGTTGAAGCAGCGCTCTGCTCGCGTGCTAATGCTATTCTGTTCAGAGAAGTATATGCATATTCAAACAAGTTCAAGCAGCGTTCTTTTCAAATGCTGCGTTAATTTTTCAATAATAGTGTAAATATTTTTAGCTTTTACACATAAACAAATTTTTAGCAAACGAAAAAATCGATATGTGAAATTTTCTATTATCTGGATATTTAACACAACAATATTTTTCTCACACTTAAACCCAAAATGGCGCCCTGGACAAATGTCCGGGTTGCCCACCTCTACAGCGAGCGCTGTACGTATGAGTAGCTTACACTTCATTCTACTAAGTTATTATCTTTAGAATTCCTCCCCGAATCATACTCTTACTCATTAAGAGAAACTGATCTACGTAGTTATCTCAAATGATGTCTTCTGGACACCTTTATTTTTCCGAAGGAATACCTGGGCGAACCTAGTTGTACTCAGCTCTAGCCTTTGAACGCGTGGGCTCTGTAGAAGTGGTCCTGTATTTCCATGGTACTCATGAGTCCAAAATTAATAATTCACAAAAACAACCCTATCAAGGTCAGTGGTCAATCTAGAAAAATCACCAATATTAATCTTGTGAAAAGACCTTGCCCACCTTTATCTGACAACGGTAACAGTCTCGAAGATAATATGAATTTAAAAGGTGACAAGCCCACCTGAAATATACAAACATCAGATTAGTAATTCTTCGGAATAATCAGAAAGGTGGCGCCCTTCATAAGGTCTCGCTTCTCCTGATAAATAAGGTAATAACGGGTTCAAGTGATTCCCCCAATCGTATCAAGGTCAGAAAATTTTGAGACGGATCGATACTGATAAAGCCATATTATGATACGCAGAGTCGATTTATCTTACGTCTGACCAATCTTGGCGATATAAACATAAGTTGTGTATTCTATAAAACCTTGAATACTAGCCGAGAAGTAATTTTTTTCCGGGATATTCTAGAAATAAATGTTAGTGAACTTTGTCACCAAATTGTTATAGAGATAAAGAAAAGTCAGAGCGGGATGGAACTTACTCCTCTTTCTTACATTAACGTTCAAACTTCTAACTAATACTTCTAAAAAATAAAAGTAGGTTACCTATCAGTTAGAGTACGATCATTCACCCCCAATCCAAGGTATGGGCACATTACAACTTCTTGCTCGAAACCGCAACATGTGTTCCAAGAAGATCACCAAGATACTAACTGTAAAGAGGAAGAAGAATATATTAACTATGGGGATCACATTCAGCTCGCTTACTAGATTGTCCAACTTTTAATCAAGAGAAGGCAATTATTAACTTTGTATCGAGCAGAATTTCCAGCCGTTCGAAAAGAATATAAAAAGTCGCTAAACTCCCGAAACCTGGTTAAAATAGACGTTTCTTTTGTTTCTCTATATCAAACCCCAGAAAATGCAAGGTAATCAATTCTGCAATAAATTAAAACAGATTTCATATATTATTTGATCAAGTTGCCTCACTCTCGGCAATTATTAAAGTTATTAAACCCTTTAATACTGTATCTGCAGGAGATTCGCCTTCCTTCCACAATGATTTATCCTTTTGCGGTTAAAAGTCTGCGAAATATGCGACCATTACACTGAGGGCAGAAGATGTAAAGGTGTGGCTTTTCCCTGTAGGAAATCGTAATAGCCGCCTCTATTCCGCTAGTGACAAATATATCTGCAGTCTAAGTGAAGATATTGGAACCATTCAAAATGAATATCTACGACTTATACCTTCCTCCAAATTCCAGTATCAATAAGGATAATCTATCCAGTCTGTTTCCACACATTCCTTTAGTCTGCCTAATAACTGGAGATTTCAATGGCCATCAATATTCATGGTTCAACATTATGTTCTTCACGAAGTATTATAATTGATTGACTGAGGCAGAACTTACATCTTTGCTTAATGAACGATGGGTCGTACTCACTTATGGTATCTTCATCAGGTACATTTTTGTGCATGGATCTGTCCTTGTGTACAGCAACTCCCAAGTCTTATCTGGAGCGTTTATAAAAACGAAGCGACCATAGATTTGTAATCTCAGTCGGTTAGAATATTTACTCACTCAGCCACGCAGATGAGTGGTTCGGAAAGTGGACTTCATCGGTTACAATGTAATAGTGGTAACTTTATCGACCAACTTACCCAGTTTACACACCAGATACTCGGTAGGGTCTATGAATTAGCCGTCTAATATCTGGAAATCCAAGGCGGCCTGCTGAACTTTGTTGGAATGAAGTGAAAGTAAATTGGTGGAATGATAATTTCAATCATAGACCTACGTCAGAATTGCTCTGCACCTTTCGCAATGCAAGGGATATTTCCCGTCGAGTGTTTTGGTGCGCTAAACGGAAATCTTAGCTGAATTATGAGAATACAATTTCTCGGACAACACCATAATCTGTTCTATGGAGAGAAGACTATATGTGGATCAGGACAATCACCGCAGCCGATTGGACTGGAAAAGAAGACATTCTCATCATCCAGCCAAATGGTCTGAAACATCACATTTGGAAATACGTTTAAATCAGTTTCTCTTACAGCGTCACATTGTCCTGACTTTATGAGGTATAAGTTGTAGGTGGAAGGTATTCCTTTTGTTATTGTAGACTCGCAAAATGAATTAAATATTTCCTTTTCATGAGGTAAGATATGCCTTGAATAATTCCCGTAACATTTCCTTTGAAAATGATAATATCAGGCTCAGTATTTTATTTCACCTCCAGGATACTGCGTTACGACATCTTTTGTCTATTTACAATAAAATATTTTCTGACCAGACTTTCCAGATTCTAGTTAGAAGCATTGGTGGTTCCCGTACTAAATCCTGGTAAAGATAAATCATGCCCTTCAAGTTCCTCCATGAACAATACTTTATGCAAGATGATGGAATGAATGGTAAAGCGTCATCTAGTGTGTTATCTTGAAAGAAACTCCCTAACTGCCCTCGAATAATGCGATTCCGCCTAGGTAGATCGTCTATCAATCATGCAGTTGCCCAGAAATCTCTTATTCAAAATGTCTCCCTACTTCACCAACGTCGTGACTCTATGTTTTTCGATATGCAAAAAGCGTACGATATGGCATGGAGGAAAGCAATCCTAAATATGCTGCATGAATGGAGTATAAAATAGAATCTTTTTGCATTTGTGAGGGGTTTTCTCAATAGTTGAGTCTATCGAGTTGGAACTGGAGCGATGGTATCCGATAGTTTCATACTAGAAAACCAAATACCGTATGGGACAGTCCTAAGTGTTACCTTGTTCGCCGAAGCTATCAATGGTATAACAAGCTGCGTGCGAAAACCCCTCATGTGTTCGTGCTTCGTAGATTATTTTGGATTTTACGTTGCTTGTAGAACTTTCTGAAGCTATAGTTTATACAGACTGCTCTAACCACGATAACTCGGATGGTTATGCTTTCATGGTTTATAGTAGAATTTACATGTTTGGCACCGTCATTGTTTTCGTCGCGGAAACCAAGGCCTTAAATACGATACGTTCAGAAATTTGCTTTGCATTGAAATTATGGAAGTGTAATATGAAACTTTCTTAATTATTTATTTTAATTTTATTATTTTATAGAAACGGATATTGCAGTAACTGGAATAGTTTATAAAAGATATTAAAGTGACCTCCTACAACATCAATACAACATAGCACACGTTTCAATTTGTTTTCAAACACTTTAACCAGCTGATGTACTGAAATGTCTCGTACTCGAATATGCCATTATTGCAGTTTTTAGTTCCTCAATTGTGCCTTGTCTGTCGCGACACACAGCTTGTTTAACTGCCCCTTATACAATGTAAGCTGAGAAGTCAGATCGAGTGATTCTGCATGCCACAAACTCCTCAAAATGATTCGTTGATTCAGTCATTTTTACGAAATGATTGACCAAAGATGTAAAAAAAAGGTATTGACTTGTTAGCTGTGTGTGCTATGGTGCCATATATTAGAACAAAAAATATTGACATCCAGTTAACTGACTATGAAGTTTGTTAAAACATACTAACGATTACTACTAACTGTATTTTCGCATCCGGAGGTCTCGGGTTCGAATCCCGGTCAGGCATGGCATTTTTCACACATGTTACAATTCCTTCATCTCATCCTCTGAAGATATACCTTAACGGTGGTTAAACAAAAAAAAAAAAAAAGAAGTATTTTCGCAAAAGATTCAATCCAAAATGCGAGTTCTGTTGAACTCCCAGATGAAACTACGCTTCATCTTTAAGAAATGTAATTTCGAGGATACCTACCAAATTTTGGTCAATAAAAACATTTTATCATTAACAGTAATTTAGTCTTTTATGCGTGTCTTTAAATAAGCTATTAGTCTTTTATCCGTTACCTTCCTATTGTGCTAACTTTCGCATTAACTTTGATGAACTTTCGCTAGCAGCATCTGTTCCTTTAATTAAGTTGATATTTTACTTCGATCGGCGTCTTCAATAGAGCCTGTTGCCTGAAATTTTTCGATAAAAGTTCGTACTGCAGTGCGGTGAAGAACAGGATTATTTGGAAACATTTCAGAAAACTACGTTTCATTGTCTCATTATCATTGTCATATTTAAAATTTTACTCCACGATCTTGCCAATATTACGCTTTTGACAGAATTCTATGCCTTAGCCACCATATAACAGCAATCTTCCAAATTAATGTCTTTGCTCGCCTTAATCGTGTCGCTAACTCTTCATTATCAGTCAAAAAAGTATTTCTTAATTAATTTTTTGCGGTAAAGGCATTTCAGGAAAATAATAACCCCTTGAACAACTGTTGTAAAATGCATGTAACATTTGGTGGTAAAAATAGAATTTAGAATTCTCATCTTTTTTTCTAAAAAAACCTGTTGAAGGATAAGTAGATGCATTATTTAACGTCAAAAGAACGTTCCCTTTTTCTTACTAATCTGCTGGTACATTTAATCTCCGTTATGAAATAATTATCGTACCAATCTGACAAGACATAAGTACAGAAATGGCAAACTGGCAAGACATAAGTGCTTTCTTTTGGTTTCTGTAAATAACTGGAAGGTTTTTTACGTTAAAAATATGTTATCTTTGATTTATCAATCAGCATAAGATATAATTGGTGATCTCCAAATGCGTTACCACCGACCAACAATGTCACACATTATTTAGAAATTTTGTAGCATGTAGCTGATTTTTTTGCAGTAAGCTAAACTTATTTATAGGAAGGTTCCTAAGATTGTTATTTTTAGGATTCCTTCCATTCAAGATGGCTTCGTCGACGTTGTAAAAAAGTCGCACAGTTTACACAATTTAGAAAAAAATCATCAAAAGTATTGAACAAATTCCTTTGCTGCTGTAATGTTTGCTGATAAAAAAAAGTTAAAACATACAAATGACAGCATAATAATTAGACCAATGGATTCTGTTATTATTCAATTCACGGAAATAATTTTTTTTTTTTTTTTTTTTTTCAAGTTGAACTTTCTCTTCATTCTAATCTCATGAACTTCCTCATATGTAATGTAATCAATAATTTATTGTAAATTTCGAAAAAAAACTACAGAATATACTACAAAAAAATGCAAGATACAGGGAGGAAGGTATAGTTTTTCAAAAAAAGGACATAATTATGGATAATTACGAAAAGAATCTGTAATAGTCATCGGGATACTATGAATCATAACTGCATTTGAAAATTCTTCTAAAAATTAGAATAATACGTTTCCAAATTCCGCGTCATATGCAATGGAGTTAATTTGCTGATGAATTATGAAACACGTAAAATTATAGAAAATTGTACAATAGGAATATTAAAAAAAAACTCATACTTTTTTGATACTCCGTATATAAAATTACAAAGACATTATAACATTAAATTTGACACTAAAATAAATTTAAAAAATAATAAACTAAAATAAAGCTGTAGAAAAGTAAACATTAATTTTTTCAACACTTAAAAATTACAAGTTTAACTAAATTCGGCACTAAACTAAAAATAACTGTTCGTTTGGCGCCGAATTTATGAAGTCAAAATTTAAAAAGTATTCGAAAACGAATTCTTTTCTTTTAACTATCTTTTTTTTTTAAAATCAGTTTTTAATTCTTTTTTATTTTTTATTTATTAGTTTTATTTCTAATGATGTATGGAAATGCGTACAAAAATTGCTACTCTTAGTAAAGAAATCCGTTCAATGACGATAAAATTTTGTATTGATAAAAATAACAAAATGAATGGAGAGAAAACAAAATAAAAATACTCTACTGAGGGGGGTAGAGTATTTTGAAGTGGTTAGATTCATAGTTTTCCAATGATTTCAAGGAAAATCTTCGTTCGAATAGCAAATATCGAGTACATAATTTTTTATATGACGCAATAAATTTTCTGCTTTGTAAGACACCCAATAAAATTCAACAACCTAAAATAAGAGCTCATGAATGGAGAAAATATTTGATGGTTTTATATGGCTTCTGCTAATGGTAGAAAGAAAAAGCACATATCCATATGATGACTAATGGTGACATTAAGATAGAAAACACATTACGTTACTAAAAAAATTTTATTATTTAATAAACGTGTATCTCTTTTTTATTACATTCCCTTTTCCTGAAAAAATAAAATTAAAATCATATGCAAATTGTCAACGAAGAAAATAAATTTTCGTTTAAAAATCTTTCGTTTCAATTACCTGGAAAACATTACAATCGGAGCTCAGAAGAAAATTTTAAAAATAAAAATCTGTGTAGTGAAACTAACCTTCAAGTAACGAATAAGATTTAAATATAAATAAAAATATACGTACATGTTGCATTTCACCTCCTTTTTTGTAGTCAATTAAAACGTAAAAAATTATTCAAATACACAACTATAAGTAATAGCATGACTGTTTGAAATTTTATGATCTGCCATCGTAAATTGAACTTATTTTAATATTTTAAACAGGATGATGATATGGATCAAAACATAATGATACCGTTGGATGGGAATTTTTTTGTTAACGACAGAACATATATATTTGCTCCACCTAGTATTACAAACATCTTTACTTCTGAAATGTACACTATCAAAAAGGCTTTGAGTATTATTAAACTTAAATACCGTGATATCCTTTCTGTGTATTATTAATTCTGTGTATTCTGCAGGTTTTAATCTGTACCCATTGCATCTATGTTAAAGATTAATGGGCTCTGAAGAAAGTTCATTCATGGCAATTGTCGGATATAACAGTAGTACGGTAATTCAATGAAAAGTTGGTTAATTTTATTTTGTTATTCATGTTGTACGTCTTATCTTACTGGTTACGTTTCTTTTATTATTTTAGTTTTAATCTTGTTATTATCATACTCGTAGTTTTCATTTTAGTTTATTACTTTTTACTAATATGTGGGTTTTTTGTTTTTAATATTTTACTCTTAATTTAGTGTTGTTTTTTTTTGTTACAATTTTGTTTCGGGCGATAAGGCGAAAGCGTTTCTCGTCCATATATAAAAAAATACAGTGTTTTCCAACACAAAATATTATATTTTGAAATAAAGAGGCTTCAAAACATAGAAAAATAGAAATATATTACACATTTTCTGTTTACTTACACAAGCAGAGCAACAACCAATAAAGTGAAAAAAATCAGAAATATCTAAGTAAATCCTGATAGACTGACTAATGATACGCTTTTAGACTGTGTGTTATGCGGCATTGCGTTGTAAATTTAAATTAGGAACTAAGATCCAAGATATTCAAGGAAACAATATGAGGACGACATCGAATATCTTCAACGACAAAATAATTATAGTAAATGTTAAGTACCAGGTATGTAAAAATGAAACCAATACATACACAACTCCGTGCATACAGGCTAAAGTAAAATAAACCCAAAAATGCATACACTGAGTACACATCCACACAAACATTATACAAAATTTGTTCAAAGATATTTTTTTTTTATTGAGATTGATATATATATTACATATATAAATTATATATTATAAATATTTTATATAAAAGAAAGGAAATAATAGTTTGACCGATGCTGTAAGTATTTGCATTTTCTCTTCGATATACGATAAAATTCGGGAAATAGAATTTGATTTAAAAAAAAAAAAATTTTTAACTTACTTTTTTATAAACATTGAATAAAAATTTGGGTCTTTGCTGTTTTGCTCCCCGCACTGTATTTTTGGTTATTTCTTGTAGATTTGTATAAAATTATGATGAATGTCGTTTAAATAAGCTTTGTAAATGATTAAACAATGTCGTAGATGAATAATTTTGTGAACTGTTTTCTGCATTAGCCGGTACAGTTTACAGAAAAATATAGCGCGATCTGGTATTGCTCATTAGTCTAAATATGTATAATTTGTCTTTCTTCTGCGCTGATACTTTTGTTATTGTATTTCTTCAGCAATAAGATAACAGTTTTTGTTATCCGTTTTCTTATTTTCGATGTGGACTTCGGTCAAAAGGAGAAACTGTAAGGAGGGCGGTATAAGTAGACAGATGTAATATTCCTATATGAATGAATTTTTACGATAGCATCGGTGAAGTATCAAAACAATACATTTCAGCAAATATTACGAGGATTTTCAGCGCCTGCATAATAATGTTTCGTTTTTTAAAGTAAAGTTTAGGTTAGTTTATGTTAGTGCGTAGAATATGTTAACTCATTTAACTCGCACAGTTAAATGAACAGCATAGTTTTTAAAAATACTTGTAAAGTTACTTTTCTCGGTACGAAGATTTTCTTCGTACAAAAAAACAGACTTTTGTCTGCTTTTGGTTGGCCTAATTGTAAAATGGTTGGTGAAAGTCTTGATTTTGTCAATATTCTACGTCTTATTGTGAAGTTAATGTGATGTTTGGTTAGGTGCCGTGTAACAATACGCTGTAAAGCCGTTTTTGAAAAGCGTTATTAAAGGTGAGAGGACATATATTTAGAATGAGTAATACAACATCGTTATTCCACTTTTCTGTAAACTCGTAGTATCCGAGTGAAAAGTTTAGTTTTGTGTTAGGATGGTAGTAGGTACCAAACTTAGCGAATATTTGGAAAAATGAACTCATAAATTATCATAAAAAAGAGTGCGGGAATGTAAGAGAAAAGTCCAAACTTTTTGTGAAATGTATTATTACTTAATTCGATTATTTATAGATTCTAAAAAGTGATAAACAATATTAAAACTACATTTTACTTTTCTTAAGTAAGAATTGTAATGAAATTTTTATTTTTTATTTCTCATCTAAGGAACAAAATATTTCATTCATTTGCTTATTATGATTAATAAAATAAACACTGATTAAATGGTACTCTTATCTTAAGAACAAATTTTAAAATAATTCATATTTTCCAATAGCCAAGAGGATTAATATTACAAAAATAACATAATTTTTAAGAAAAAAACTGAAATATTTATTATCAGATGAAAGTTATAAAATATCAAGCCAGTTGATGATATTCCACTTTACAACTTTCTCTCTTTATCTGTTTTTAGCCTCTGGAACTACCGTTAGGTATTACTTCAGAGGATGAATGAGGATGATGTGTATGA
>JAAAKQ030055050.1:0-16088 GCA_010016005.3 Zanna intricata | reverse complement strand
GAAATGAAATATTATTAACAAAATACCATTATTAAATATTATTAACATAACAATTTAACAATGTTTATCATTTTAATAATTATAAATTTATTTTGTGGACTTCAATATATATGGAGAGTTAAAATAATTTTTATAAAAATCTTGTACTACAACAATGTGACACTCATTTCATTAAACACTCTTTTAATACTTTGTTCATTTCAGAAGCCGATTTTTAATTTTCCAAAACTATTTTGTATTCAAGAGCTATCTTAAATGTAGAGACAGTTTGATTGTAAAAAATGTAATACAAAAAATTAAACTTTATTTTATTAAAACTATGTACCATAGATAATAATCCATATATAAATGACATTTTGAAAACACTGCAGACAATAGATTTAGCAAAAAAATGCTGGCTAAAACCAAACAATCTTTAATCTTGCAGCTGCAGTTGAAAAAACTTCCACAAGAAAAATTACTAAAATGGCCTTTTTTTAATTTTTTAAGAAGTTCTCATTAATAAAATAAACAAAACTATTGTTAAACTATAAAGATATTGAATTTTCATTCAAAATTATATCCAGAAATTGTGCGAAATAAAGTCTACCACTCAAAAAAAAATGTAAGGAAATAAAATTAATTAGAGGGTCTCACTTTAATTAGCAGTCAAATAAAGAATTATATGTAACTTTACAAAAGTATAAGAACACATTTAATAATTTTTAATTATCAAGTATAATTCTAATGATCACAGTTAAGCTTCCTCCAATTATTACTCGCTCAATAGTCTTGTATTCAATACTAATCTGTAATCTATGTAAACATAATAATTATTTTTCAAAGGGTGAACAACCAAGTAGGTCACTAATGCTGTAACAGAAAATAAACAACTTATTAAAGGCACATTAGCAATAAAACTATTTGCTTAACTGCAAAATAGACAGTTCTATAAAATTCAAAAATAGTAATAACTAGTGTAATAAAAGACAACAATCTGAATTGTAATGGTGCCAATATCATTATAAAAAAGAAGACAACATAATGAAAACAACAAAAAGACAATCAACAGATTATAACTCACAAACGCTCTCTTTCTCTCTCTTCCTACCTCCCTCCTCCTTACTTTTCCATATATTATATCATTAACTCTCTCTTGGATAATTTTTTTCCCTACAATTTGAAATATGTAAAACATATTTGAACTTTCTTCTTCTGATTTTATTTATAATAATTTAATAATTATTCTTATTTATAGGTATATTTTTAAAACTTTTAACTTCTTCAAGGAAAATGATTTATTATTTTTATTAATGTCCTACTAAACTCTACCAAGCTACATTTGCTATTTTTTTAAAAAGTTACATAACTTATTACATAAGTTAAGTATTGTTACATAACTTATGTAATAAGTTACATTTTTTATATTAAAACTAGATTATATTCCATCTACGTAGATGACAGCAATTAATGTTATTGTATAGTTGTTTGTCATTGTAACAAAATAAATGCTTTATTAACATATAATATTTACTAACATGTAAAAGGATTGCATATTTATAGTTTATTTATTTTGAAATGAATACATTCAATTGAATGATTATTTATGTAGTAATGTGTTAGGTTAGAATTTAAAATTTTTCATTTAATATTATAAATTTTTAAAAAGTCATTAAAATCATTGCAACATTATTATTAGTTTAATATTGCTTCTATTTTATCCAATATTATAGTGTGAGCGCCAAAAATAAACATGTTTGTTGTTCAATAATTATGTTCTGAATTATTAATTTTGCTTGAATTACATCCAAGTTTTGATCTTTTGTGTTGTGTTTATTTTAGTTATTATTTTTTATAACTAAACATATTTCTGCTAAATGATGTTATTTTGTTCTGCATTTCATGATAGATTCTAATTTTTCTTGTTGTTTTGTCCTTTAAACTTCCTGTCTGTGAAAAAATGTTACTTATTCCAATTATAGAACAAAAAACTGCGCCTTTCCTTACTAAAATAGTTTATATTATCCCATCTGTAGTAGGAAGGATAAGGTTTGGTCTAGCTAAAACCAAAAGTCATTTACATTAGTCCCCATAGGAGTAGCATATGTTTTATAAACGAACATTTAGTTAGATTTGTATATAGACTATTTAATAATAACAGCAGAAGGCTACATTTACCCACGTACTTATAAATCTATTTTTAAAACTTTTACTGCTGGCTGGTGACTTTGTTTCTAATTTTGGATTTTTGTTATTATTATAATAACAAAAACATATGACATAACTTTTTAAGTAACTTATTTTTATTTACTGTGATATGATGCGTTCAAAGTTATTGATAATTAACTATTCTAAGAATAATATTAATCATCCTACCATCTTTCCTCTCACTCTCACATTTTTTTCTAATTTTATATGCTCATTTTTGTATGTTGACGTATTATTTTATACATATAGTTGTATATATATTAAATTTTATATATTTAATTCTCATTATCTGCTGTAACTTTTAATCTTGATTTCTTTGTGAAGGTTATGCAGAACTGATCTCACAATTTGTATTTCCTTTATATTGACCTTTCCACAAAAATAAATGTTTTTGCTCCAATTATAAACATTATTGATAATTATTTTTTTTTATAATCATTTATTTTTTCAAGCATAGCATAGTTTGACTTAATTTTCGTTTTTTTTTTTTTTAACTTTTTGAGAAGTAAAATAAAAAAATAAAAAATGTAATTGAGTATGCAGTCATGTAAATATTGTACATTAGTTCTAAGGGGAAAACAATTATCTACCTACAAATAAAGTATATTATAAAGTGAAATTTAAGAACAATTTAATATTTATTTATACATTCTTTCAAGTTACATGGAAGTTTTAATGAAAGTTAAAAATCTCACATTTAATGGTCATTTGGTACTATTACTTCTTTCTCTACTTAGGTAAATTAATGTATTTTTCTGTACTTTTTTAGCTTTTAAATGTTACGAGACTAAAAATAACTCAATGTATCTAAGCTATAAATATCAAAGCCTGAAGTTGGTTTTCCTTAACACCAGGTAGTAAAAAAGTCCTAAGATAAATCAATAGGGACAGACACCCTCATTAAACCAACAAACTGAACAAAATAAATGATACAGTAATTCTACAGATTTATAATTTTGGTATTTCATTCGGTGAAAAGCAGAAACACCTTTCTGTTACATTTTTAAAAAACAACATTAATAAATCTTCCAAACTGAGGGAAGTAGCTTTATCTTTTTAGCCCAGTAATTATGAATACTAACACTCCCGCCATTTTTTTAATTATCTTAAGTAATACCTCCTTTAGCTAATAAGTCATAGCTGATAAGTCATGTGCATACATATTAATATTTAATGCGATATATTCACGTAATGCAGTGAATATGATGTTATTTTTTAAGTTATGATTACTTCAAAACTTTTATGACTACACAGTACGCTAGAAAAGTTCCCTAACTAAATTTCTGTAGTCGATACAAGTAGCGCATCTCTCGGACAACCAAGGAACTATGTAGATCGATGTCTCCCCCAAGTGTGTGTACCAAATTTCATCAGATTTCGTCACTCTTGTTTCGAGTTACATTCGGCCGCGTACGTGTTCATGTGATCTTGTGCGAGCTCACGACATGGAACAGATAAACGCGACAAAAATTTGTGTTCGACATCAAAGATCTTTCGTTAAGTCTTATTTTATGATACAGCAAGCATTCGGTGATGAAATCGCATCTCGTAAACAACATGCACGTGGTGGAAGCGGTTTTTTCCCCTTTTTCTGTCTAGCCTTCTGAATCACCGTAAGATATTACTTCAGGGGACGAATGAGGACGATATGTATGAAAGTAAATGAAGTATAGTCTTGCACATTGCCAAGTCGAACGTTCCTGAGACGTATGGTTAATTGAAACCCAACCACTAAAGAACACCGGTATCCACGATCTAGTATTCAAATCCGTATAAAAGTATCTGCCTTTATTAGGATTTGAACCTTAGAACTCTCGATTTCGAAATCAACTGATTTACCATGACGAGTTCATCACTAGACCAACAGATGTGTTAAAGTGGAAGCGGTTTAAGAACGGTAGAGAATCGTTGGATGACGACGAACGAAGCGGGAGGCCATCAACAGCTCTTCACGACGAAAACGTTGCGAAAATGCGCCCGCTCCTTCTCGAACAATCTCTTCTTACCCTTCGGGCTATAGCAGAAGAGCTAAACATTGGTAGAGATGCGGTATCTATAATTCTAACGGAAAAAATGAGCCAAAGGTGTTCTTTCGTTTCGTTCCACACTTCTTGACCGAACAAAAGCAGGTGCATTTTTCTTGTACTCAAGACTTCGTTGAAACTACTGATAGCGACCCGAATATTTTGCAAACAATTGTAACTGGGGATGAAAGGTAGTGCTTTATGTATGATCCACCAACGAAGCGTTAATTCGCAGCTTGGTTGAGCCCTGGAGCACAAAGACCTGCGAAAGTCAGGTAGCAAAGATCATGATTGAAAATGATGTAGATTGCATTCTTCGACTCAAAGGGCCTGAATTATCATAAATCTGCCCTACCTAGTCAAACTGTGAATTGTAAATTCTATTTGGAAGAAATGAAACGCCTGATGCGTTGCATTCGACGAATCCGGTCCAAATACCGGGATCCGGGGAGTTGGACTCTCTTGCACGACAATGCCCCGGCACACATCACAACAGTTTTAACACGTTATTACCCCACAAATCACCGTCTTTTATTCCACCCGCCCTATTAACTTGACTTGACTTCAGCAGACTATTTTCTGTAACCGACATTCAAGTTGAAAATGAAAGGCCGCTTTTTCGACGATATTCCGGCCATCCAAAGACTTGCACTGAACAGGTGAAGGCGATCTCACAGATTTCTCCAGATAGTTTGCAGCCTGTCAAACGCCACATTCTAAACTAAACTAGGAAGGGTTCTATGTAGAGAACTGATGTGTGTAAATTCGTATCATCTTTAAATCTGTATTTTTATTTAATTTAGTTTGGGAACTTTTCAGACATACTGTGTATTTAGTAAGTAAATAACATTTCAACAGATGAAAAGATGCTGGTCGATTGTTTTATAAACTGAGCTATAGAGGTAATATTATATCTCTTATCCCTCACTACACACGGGATCTGGGTTACATTTTTATTCCTGGCAAGTAAACAGAATTACTTTAATCTTATCATCTACAAAAATATAAAAATAATTATTATTACTTTCATTTTCAGGTAAATGAACTGAAAAAGAAGCTGTGTGAAACGCAGTATCCAGAAGATTTAAGAGAAGAATATGAAACACAAATTCAAAATGTGAAAAGACTGAAAAATTTGTATGAAGAAAGAGCAGAAGCAGTAAGATTAGAACATCAAAGAGAAATGGAAAAAGAAGTTGCTAGGATAAGGTTGTTAGAAAATAAAATTAGTGAACTAGAACGGGGAAGAAGTGAAGCTGAATTTATGAGAGAGTATTTGAAAGATCGTGTATTAAAATTAGATCAAGAACTAGAAGAAAGGAACGATGCTGCAATGGGTTTACAGGAACAGTTAGATGCTAGTGTTATTGAGTGTCGAGATTTAGCTTCACAGATGAATTTAATAAATAATTTATTTTCACAAATATTGGTCGGTAATTTAGATCTTGATCACATAAGTCGTATCGTTGAAGAAAATCAACGATTAGTAATCGATTTAACATCAGACGATAAGAAAAATGACTTGGCTGCATTATTAATTGATATTGCAAAACAAATAGATGATAACTTACCAAATAATGCAATAAATGATTCGTCCGAAGCAGAAATGGGTAACAGTCAGTCAAACACTGTAGTTATTAACCACAATAACAGTGGAATAATGACACAACATGATGTTGCCTTAAATTTATCAAAAGTTTGGAGGATTCTTGTGCAACTTTTAACTCAGGATAACATTTCATCATCTCCACCGACAGAATGCGATTCAGAAAGCTGTTATAAAAGTGTAGAAACACCATCTGGTAAGAGATCGGTAATAAGTGTAAGTCAGACGTTTTTAACATTAAAAAATTTAATATTAGAAAAGAACGCACTGATTAAAGAAGTAAATAAATTAAAATTATTAAATGAACATTTAGAGACTAGATTAGGCAATCAAGAAAAAAGATTATCGATCGTTTCAACAGAGTTAAAAAAGACATGGGGTGTTGTTAATAAATTAAGAGTGCAGCATAAACAATTACATACTCAGGAAACAATTTTAAAATATGAATTACAACATAAAAGAGTGCTATTAAATGATTTAAAAGATGAATTAGAACGTTGTAAAGAAATATGGGACATGGCAAGAAAAAAGAATTGCCAGTCAGAAGAAGAATGGAGAAAATTGCGTAAAGAATTTGCAGACAGACGTAAAAATAGACTGATTAATAATTCCGCCGAAAGTGGTTATGAAGATGAAGAATCAAATTCAACACCAACTGAAGACAGTATTGATGAACAAGAATTAGATAGAATTATCAATCGTGATAGTGAAAATGTAAATGGAGATTTAATGGTGAGCTCCATTTTTATTAATAAAATCCATCATGCTGAGCATGATAACAATTACGAGAATAATGAAATCATCAGTGATGACAGTGATCCAAATGACTATGATTTTACATCTGAACAAATTAAATCTGCAGATAACCTTGAACTTCAGAATGAAGTTGTACAAGAAGGTGCTTCTGGATACAATACTGATGAAATATCAAAGCAATCAACAGAAGCAAATAACACTAAAGAAAAAGAAAATGAATCAATAATTTTAAAAGATGCCTGCAAATCAGAATGTACTGAAAATGAAAGGAAATTAATTGAATATGAGAATGAAACTGGAACTGCTTCAACATCACATTCATCTGCAGAAAATATATCAAAATTCTTAGAAGGATTATTAACAGTTGAAGAGGTGACTGTTAGCAATAATAATCAAGTGAAAACTTGTGAGAGTGAAGACTTACAAGTGAAAAGTGATAATTTTTCAGTTACTGTTATTCCATTGGACACTGATAATGAACAATCAGATTTACCAGTACTTTACTCAAATGTAACAAATGTTGATGAAGAACTTGCTTATAGTACATCATACTCTATAAATCAGTCTAAATGTACTGCCCAAACAGAAAATGATACGATCAGTTCAAAAAATGTTACAAAGTGTGCTAGTGATAATTCTGTACCACACACTTCATCAGCTAGTGATAATATAATTGTAAATAATGATAATGAAGTGAAAGATAAAAAATTATCAAACGAAAATCGTACTACAGAGGAAGTGTTAGATGCAAGAACAGAACGATTAAAAAACTTAGAAGAACAATGCAAATCATTATTTAATAAAGTTACTGCTACAACAATAAAAAGTAATGCTTTATCCAGCAAGTTAGAATTGCTTCACGAACAGTATGGTCGTTCGACTGATAGTTTAGATGACAATAGTAATTCCACAGTAACTTCTTCAACCTTTCCGACGACTTCTATGTCTTGTGAACAAGATAACAGTAATGACAACACAGATAGTAAAAGATAGAATAAGAAAACCATGGTTAATTTTTTATTATATACAATTAAAGAGATATAGTTAAACCTCATTCTTATTTATATTATGATAAATAATGTATAATCCAAATAAAAGTCAGAATTCAAAACAAGATACTAAATAAAACTATGATATTTATTATTATTGGTCAAAAATCTAACATACCTTATTAACTTTAAACTTTTAAAGACTATTAAAAAAACAATTCCATCTTATTTGGAATTTCTATAGATGTTTCTCACCAAATTGATGTGCACTTTAACTTCGGTAATAATAATATATTATTTGCTTAAAATTAATTCTCAACAAAATAAATTATCAAAATATTTTTAATGAGAGTGATATAAATGACTCATTGAAAATTTCAACAAGTACATCCAGTATTAAAAATTGGATCAGTAGTCTTGATGATCTGTGAACAAAAAGTATATCGACTTAAAATAATTACATACAAGAATTAAGTACTAAGAATAGATCTTTATTGTATTTAAAAATTATTTTACATAATGCAAAGAAAAACATATTATATCTCTTTGGTTGTTGAAACTGTTTATACATATTTTACACTGATTTTTATTTTTATTATTTTTACAAGTACCTGCTCAAGGATATTAAATACAAAGACACATTGTAATTGTAATAACTTAGTGTTATATTTATTACTGTGTATAATATTATGTAATATATAATTATATTAACATTTTTTCAATATTTTTACATGATAAATAAATATATTATTTGTTATACGTAAAAATGAGAAATGAAATTTTCTTTGATACAACATACACATATTTTTTTTTTGTTTTCCTAAATAAGAAATAAATTTTTCTAACTTTCCTTAAATTCAGTATACAACAGGATACATAAAATGTGCTTTTTATTTACCTCCAGAACCACAGTTAAGTATTACATCAGAGGATGAAGATGAATGATGTGTAGCGTGTGTGAAAAAGCCATGCCTGACCGGGATTCAAACCCAGGACCTCCAGATGAAAGGCCGAGACGCTACCACTCACACCACGGAGGCTGGCATGAAATAGTCCTTGTATATCAAAATTTCTCATTTGTGTAAAACTCAATTATGATGTAACATAAAAATACATTATACTTAATAATATTTATTAAGTGAAACATGCAATACTCAATTATAGTTACCATAATTATTTTTTTTTTTTGACGTAAAGTAATTTTTACATTGAGCAAAAAATACCAACTCTGCCAAAATTTGAACCCAGAACTTCCTGAAATAATATGAAGAAAATATTTAAATGAGAATATTATTACAACAAAGAATATATCAAAATTCATTTATCATATTACAAATTAATTTATTACTTATTCAATTTTTTGTATAAAATTAATTTCTCATCGATCATAAGAAAGGAAAAGCATTCCAAAGAATTGCAAAACTTTCCTGATGCTGACTCTTTCAACAAATTTTTTTAATTGGAAATAATACAATGAAATAAGATTTTAAGTAAAATTTATTTAATTTTGAAAAAAAATTATAAATATTACCATTGCTTGCTTTATGCAAAAATCAAACAATATTGAATTAACATAAGTTAATTTTATTGAATTAAATAAAATGAACTTAATGAAATTTAAAATTTTGAATATTAAATATAAGTTATTAATGATTATAATCACTATTATTAATAATAGTGAATAACTATTAGTTTGACTTACCGATACAAAAATACATTTGCAAAAGAGATCAAAATATTCAGTAAACAGATTTTGAATCTGATCTGAGCTCCTTGAACAAATAAGTTTTTACCTGAAAAATGATGTAATAATGAAGTATAACTGAAAATAAAATTAAAATCCTTAGTAAAAAATGTTTAATCCCAATCGATCCTCTTAACAAATGACATTTTTATCATCAAAATGATTCTTTATTTAAAACTAAAAAATTATACTTTAAGTTAATTATTGCTAAAAAAAATTAAATTTTTAGTAAAAACATTTGGATCCCATTTTAATCCCTTGCTGAACAAGTTACCTCATATAACTTTTTAATAACACCCACCTCTCAAAAAACAATTTGTATCAGAAATTATCAACAATTTTTTTTAATTTTCAATTTGGGTGAAGGGACTATAATTTTTTTAAAAAGTTCCATTGTCATCTAGCATTAATACTAAATGCAGTTGGATTTTCAGTCTTGAAAATTAAAGTTAAAAAAGATTGATATTTTAAATATGGATCCCACTCTGTCCATTTTCTGGAAAGCTTAAAAGTTCATATTTTTAGAGTAATTATTTACTTCAAAAAATCGGACCAATTTGTTGCCAGGTTATTACATAAGGCTAAAAAATAATTATAATTTACTAAAAAGTATGGGTTCTGTAATACCCCCTTTTTTTTAATGGGGTAAAAAGTTAGAACAGAACTAGGTTACATAGTTGAATGTACTAGTGTGCCAAATGTCAAATTTTTTAATGAAGAGTTTTTTTGAGGTTATCAACAAAAGCAAAAACTTTTGAATTATGTTGAATAACCACATCCTTAAATCTTATTGACTTAAAACTACTTAATAAGTACTTTTATTATACTACAGCTCAATTTTCAAATTATAAATTTATTGCCATCAATACTCAATGCAAAACCCTGTTACCCACGATTTTTGTTGATCAATGCTTTTCCTTTGTAACTACAATGCTGCAGCAGAAGTAAAGCTATACCCAAGAAAGTAAAAGCATCATGAAAATGCAATAAATAATAATTTTATTAAATAAATATGTTGAACTTCGTATGAAAAAATATTTTAAGTAGGAATATAAAAATTGTTTTAAAATGTAATTTAAATTTTACATTTTTGTTATTCTTTGGCATTTCAAGTTTCTTATCTGGTCATAAAAATATTTATTTTCATATTTTCTATAAGCTATTATTGGAAGCTGTAACTGTGCTCATCCTGACTAACTGTTGTGGCAATTTTATGCATCTAATATTTATGATAAAATATAATTTTTTTAATTGTTCATCAATCTGTATTTATTTTTTCCCATATATGTAATTTTGTCACATTAAAACACATTAGAGCTTGTAAATGTTGAACTATAGGAAACTGTTCAGTAATTATATTTGTTAAACAGTCATTTCTGATAAATGATTAGATAACTGGTTATTACCAGTAACGTTTAAATGCTATTGTAAGTAGAATTTCAAGTAAAATGACTTAAATTGATTGAATGTTAATGTAGTCCTACTCCAATGTATGTACAATGACAATCTACAAAATTGTTTGGTGTTCTCACGACAGTGTTGAAATGATGAAAGCTCTTCCTTCTCTTTTACTTTTATATGTAATAGGCAATGGAGGTAGGTGTAAATTATTTGTACTGTATTATATTTTATTTGAATACCTACTCAAATAGAAAAAAAAGTTAAATAAATAAGGGTAAATGAGGTGAAGGTGAATAAATAAACTTAATTAGCTTTACAGTTTTATAATGTGTCTACTATTATTTTTTTATTATTATTATTATTATTATGTGTTGAAAAAAATTTGTGTTATAAAAAAAAATATTGTTTGATTATTCTGATTAAATAAAATATACACTCACAAAAAAAATTAATCACAAACCATGGAAGCTAAATGAACTGTTCTGACATTTGCCTTTTAACTAAGGGAAACCATGGTACAACCTTGATCAGAACATCAACAATATTTTAAAACATTCATTGTTACAAAAAAAAAAAAAATAATAAATGTTATAATAAAAAATAATTATAAGCATTAATTTTAATTATTTTTATGAAAATACTTATTTTCCTTTATTAATTTAATTAATATGTTAACATAATTGATTTAATTAACATAAATAAAAAATTGTTTAGTAATAAAATATGATAAAAATATTTCTTGATCTAAATTTAACACACAACAAAATCAGAAAGAAAAAACTGTATAAATAATAATAATAAAAAGGTTGTATTTGCAATAATATTAACAATATTACTTTCAATGAAAAAAAAAATTTCATTTTTAATATACAATAACTGTAATCATATTAGAACTAAGTGATATAATCTTAATGTATCATTTCTCCACAGTATTTGCAAATAAGGATTTAAAACATTACAGTTTGTTTAATAATAAAACAAAAAATAAATTAAAATTTGTATTTTACTTGAAACACTGATTTTCTATTACCTTTGATAATAATTTACCAATAATTTTTTGCTTACTAATTTTATATTTCAAGAATTTCCTGACCTTTGTATGTATAATTATGTAAGGCCATCAGGAATTAAGCTGTTTAAAAAAATTCAAGCAAATAGAAAGATTAAAAAAAAAAAACATAAAAATAGACGATTAAGAATTATACATTAATTAGATATTTACATTATTTAATCTGTAAAAATTTTACATCCCATTGCTCTTGGTTTCTTGTAAAAAGAATCTGTTTTTTTTAATACAACTTACAGATTTATATTTTCAATGTTTGCTCTCTTATTCTTGTTTGTCACTCAATGCTTAACTGAATTTTGATAAACGTCTATCGTTTCATTTTTCCTCTATCACCACTTATCTATATAACTTTACATTCTGTATAGTTGTTCACAATTTTTTTGTCGCTTATTATAATTCTCTTCCGTCCTAAACACTGTTATCTGCACTTCTGCTATTACACTTCAGCTTTGTTTTCTCTAAAATTTTGATTATGACCATTTCCTGTAATTACTGCTGTCATTCCTATATCTCTTCATTTTTCATTCAATCTTCCTTAGCTGCTTTCCACTTTCCACTAAATTTATTTAACTTGATACAGTTTACTGCATCCTTGAGCTTCTTTTTTCCTGTTTTCATCCATTCCTTCTAATACATCAACTTTCTTACCTTTATTATTTCTATCTTTAAACTTATTCATTTCTTTTCTATAGCATCTACTTTTGTGATAATTTGTAAACTTGTTCATTTTTAATCTGGCTTTGACTTTACATCATTCTTTTTTAGTCTGTCCATATTTCATTTATTTTTTCAACTTCTTTTTTAATTATGTAATTTCAATGAATATCACTACAGAATATTTAATAACTAATCATTAATCACCTTTAATTGAAATTTGTATATACTCAAGGATATATTTCACAATTTACAATTTAATTTAGAAATCCCTTACTTGCCCATTATGAATTCAGTTTCCTTTTTTTTATTTCTTGGTATCATATGTTTGTATCCATTTTCTTTTTATATTAAAAATCAATTTTTTCTGTTTTTAATAATACTTTTAACTTAGGATGACCCCCTCAAAATAGTTATAACATAGCATTATTATTATTTATTTAAATTTTTTTATAATAAGTCTCTGATAGATGAATGTTGTAGTGAATTAGAATAAAATTATATATATGTTTAAATAATGAACAGCGGCATAATAACTTTAATGTGTATAATTTAAGTATCGCAAATTACATTATTTACATATAATTATGTAAGTTTTTTTCTTTCATAACATTATGCACATGTAGATGGCAGGAATGTGTTGCCAGCCTTGTAAAAACAGTATTGCCTGTTTTATTTTATTATTTAATAATAATTTGGAAAAGTAAGATATAGTAATTCTTTTTTACTTTAAAAATATAATAAAGAAATTAAAACATAAAAATTCTTATATAAAAAATAGAAGTCTTTTTTTTCACAAATCAAATGTAGTTGAAAGGTTTTGTATTCTTAAAGATCCTGATATTTAAACTTCTGAAGGTCTGTATTCCGAAGAAACTTAAATTTATAAACACTTTTAATTTTTTAATTTGTTATCATTGATCTGTTGTAGATTACACTTGATTCTGATGCTGTCAATGTTGGACTATTGCTGTTTCTGAAAAAGTTATGAATTAGCTGTAGCAGATAATTAATAAGATATACTCTGTTAAGAGAGTGAATATTTTTTCTATTAATATGGAGATAATTTTTGTTCCTTTTTACTTAGTTTAAAGTTGATTATTTTAAATTGAAACTTTTTATGGAAGTTGATGTATTTAATTTTTATGGCTTGTTAGTTAACATCACAGTAGTAATTAGTAATTATGATGATTAATGACAAAACCATCATCAAATTTAACTCTCTAATCTACCCAACCTCCTCCACACAGTCATACAAAAACTTCCATGACTGAAAATTTTAATAATACCTGGGTTATAGTTATCTCCTTGATGAAAGAATTGTATACTGGATGATCGATTATGATATCGGTTTGAAGGTATATCCCTCTACAACCTCAAAACAATCAACTTTGTTCCAAGTTTATGTGTAATCATGATCTCAGTAAAATGTAAAACATGTAATAGTACAGCCGGTTACTGGAATTAAAATTCACATAACATTAAACACACGGAACCTTTTTCAAATTTCATTTTTAAGGTATTCTACAATATTTAACATTTATTCATTATTTGATGACTTAACAGCAGCGATAACTTGATAAATTTAATTTCTATTTCAAAATGATGGAAGTTCTGATAAACTGGAAGTAATATCAATATCACTACCATTTACGTTTACCTGGAAATCAGCTAAATGATCATAATGTAAAAAGCATTCCAGATAACCCATAGAGACTTCCATCAGATGATAAAACTAACAGAAAATCACTGCTATACAAAATTAATTAATAACAATTATTAATACTATTATTATATTTTAATAATATATTAAACATTAACATATTAAAAGTCAATTACTATTAACTTCTAAAAATAAAATTCACATTTCACTGTCAAAAAATCTATTTTTTTCTCAGTAATTTTAAAATAATTACAATAACACTGAAGAGTTATCTAACAATTTTTTTTAATATTAAATTCTTTGAAACTTTCAAACTATATAATTATTAAGCGATCTGTAAGTTTCAGTAACAATTTTAATTTTATAGAAAACTTACTTGTGAAACTACATATCTGTTGGTTACATGACAGACATTCAACTTCCATAGTAAAAAATTTATAAGATTGACACGCAAGAATTATTTTCTCAACTTTTCTAACGAATTATTGATATTTATGTTGTAGATTGATATTCTTGAATAACTACTAACTTGAATAAATAGATCATCAAAACACATAACATCACCATTAAGATCTACAAACTTTTCAATAAATTGATGAAACTAATTAGCAGTAACTCTAAATCCAGAAAACAACCTTTTAATGAGATTAATTCTACTGTGAGTAAAATTATTTATATTCATTTTCATCATCAACTGTAAAATGAAGGAAGATAAGCCTAAAAATAAGTTTAGAGAAGAAGAGTAAAGCTTAAAAATATCTTAACATTAAAAACACATCAACCTGTGTACTTTATTTAATCTGTCTTTTACTTCAGGTGTTGAACATCTTACATCACATTATTGTTTATTAACTTTTTTCTACACATTTCTTTGTTTTATCATTAAGTTTTGGGACTAAAAAAGTAAGCCAGCTAATGTGTTCTGTTCAAAATGAAACCTTGTTGCATTATCCTATTTTCTTCTAGTCTGTGACTACTTATTCTTTCAATACAGAATGATTATGATTAAAAAAATCCTTCTCAAATAGATCTGGAATTTTTAAAATAATATTTAAGATGTTTTAATGATGGATTTTCCTTGTAATAAATTAATTTGATTTATTTCACATTGTTAATATTAATATCTACAATTTCTTAGTATAATTAGATCTCTATTCATTTTTATAAAACATTATTCTAAATTCTTTAAAATTTTTGAAAGTTTGTAACATTAACAATGCCTAAGGTGTTGAAATTTTTGCCTGTATAATTTTGAAATGTTACAACAATGTTTTGAATAAGCAGATTTAAATGCAATTTCTTGAAATTATTATTTATACATTACAACAAATTTTTTTATTTGAAGAATCAATTTTTAATACATTGACCGCAATAATCAAAAGAATCAGTATTCTCATCATATGTTTAAATATCAATAATTTTAGTGCAACATGTTTCAGTCGAATCTATGTGGTAGTTAGTTAATTTGTATTTTATTTTATTGAATAAAACATTAATTTGTTCTTGGGGATTCATTCTCAATAATGTATTTAAGTTAAAACCACAGCATGATTGTAGGTTTTATGTTAAATACCTTGTAAACAGCTTTTTAGTTAATCATCAAGAGTTTTGATTTTTACAAACCAATAAAGGTAATAAAAATAAGTATAATTTGATGAAGTTTATGATTGTCATACAGCTAAAAAGATGTTATTTGATGATTTGGCTCCTTAATTTCTGATCATTGATGAGATCTTAAATTATATCTGTTGTACACCTTGTCTTGATCTACTACTACTTTTTTCTGTTTAGCATCAGGAACCATCATAAGTTATTACTTCAGAGGATGATGTATGAATGGAAATGAAGAGCAGTCTTGTAGTCTCAGGTCAACCACTCCTTTTTTTTTTTTTTTTTTTTTTTTTTTCCCCCCCCGAACCCCCGTTAGGTTATTTTTTCTGAGGGGGATATGAAAGAATTTTAGGGGGTGGGTAAAGGTCCAGGCCTGGCCGGGGT
>JAAAKQ030055039.1:3599-14521 GCA_010016005.3 Zanna intricata | reverse complement strand
TATGATTCACAGTGAATGTAATATTCAGGGTTAAAGGTGAAAGTAAAAAAGAAAGTTCATATGAACATAGGATCGGAAATGCTTCATTAGCGTGTGTCGGCTGGCAAAAGATTTTGTTCTGATTTCTGTACCTTTAGTCAAATTAAAAAAGAATGTAATTCTTGGAATCAAAATAAAGGAGTAAATTTAGTACTTTTATACGAAATTTGATCTAAAGAATTGAAAAAATTGGTCCCAGAACTGTATTTTTAATAGTATTTTAGAAATACAAGCGTGTAAAAAACTAACTAACCGAGGCTCGATGCCAAAACGTCTATCTCCAGCCACTTAACCATCGAAGCCAATATCCTAGCCACCCAGGATCCTATCTTACTCAAACTCCTTCAGCCGATGTACGCAATGCAAGATAACGTAGGAAGTCAGCGATTATCGACCCTCATCGCGGGGTTTCCAATTGACCCTTAAATCCAAATAGGAATTCAATCTCTCAAGTTCCCTGATTACTTTGGTACGCTCAGTCTCATACCGGGGACAATCTTAAAGTACATGATCTGAATTACCTGTAATTCCAAAATTCGGGCAAAGCCCCGAATCTAAGAGACGAAACCTAGCTAACCTGTCTCGAAAAGCACCATGTCAGGTTATAAATTGTGTAGTATTCCGATTGAAGGAAACCCAGATAATCGTCTGTAAACCACATATCACATGTATCACATCCGGAAAAATATCATGTGTATATCGACCTGTAACTGATTCATTCCATCTTGCCTGCAGTGTAACGAAATCTTGGTCCTCAATCTCCCGCAAACGCTCGGAAGTTAGAAGACCTTCCTTTTTGGAAATATAACGTTTACTACGTTTTGTGGCGAGTATATCTAACGGCTTGATGCCAGCTATCACAGAGCCTACCTCACGTGAGATTGTCCTGTACCACCGACAACAGCCAACAGTAGAAGACGCTGGTTTCGAAAGAGTATATCCCCATAACACCTAAAAATAATACGATGAGCCTGGACAGGTGCAGCGTATAACACAATTGCCTCGTAAACACTTTATAAAGGATCTGAATGGTACGAAAATTTCACCTCCAATCGGGATGGATGACCCGTCTAATGCCGAAGAAAGCATCAGCTGTCTTCTTTGCAACTTACCTGAGATGATCCCTGAATCGCAAATTCTCATCCAGGATTACACTCACATACCTCTGAACAGTGACATATCTAATAGGGAGGCCAGCCATTTAAGACACACGCTCGATGCGTCTCAGATAGCCGCTCCTTCAATAACAAAATAGTAGTCTTCTCTAGGCTAAATACTATTTTATACTGGAGACTCCACAAGCGGAGAACATCACATGCATGGGTAGCTCCGGAACTCTATCTCATTTCGTGACAACCACCAGCAACCCATCGTTCGCATAAGCAATGATTCGGCAGCCACTGGGCATCCTTTACCGCATTAAAGAATCAAATTCTACCACCCAGAGAAGCGAGTCCAAGACACTGCCTTGGGAACATCCCTTGAACAGAGTCTATTCTACTTCAGAATCTCACCGTTCCGAAGGACAATTGTTCTGTGGCTGAAGTAACTTGAGAGAGTCTTTATCGTACTGTATCGTCTTTTTTATCGTACAACCACGCCTCCGTAATTGAAACAAGACAGAAAGCCACCACAGATTATTAAATGCCCCGGATATGTCCAAAAATATAACTAACAGATACCTGTATTCACTAGAGGAAGCAATATTCATCACCTTGAGAATAAAAGTGAAACTTCGTTTCTTATTTTTTATTTTATGTTTTTTAGTCAAATAACCGGAGGCATGTGCAGCTAGTCGTGGCGCATCTCGTCGCACGCACAGTTACAGTGATAGTGGTGGTTGAGACGCCGCTCCCAACTCTGTCGCAACTTTAAAGCTTCTTTTCTTGATAAATGTAAAAGATATTGAAAAAAAAAGTTTTTTTTGTAGAAAATTTAATTTTAAATATGCAAGTAATCTCCGAATCTGATCTGATCAGGTGTTTTGAACTGTACTGATCCACAGTAAAGTTGAATATCGACAAGAAACATAATCCGGTAGTTACCGCCAGGTATTAGAAGGCATCCGTCCTGAAACTGTGAAACATTTCGGGTTCTTCCCAGAAATTAATAGTAAGTTCATGCAAAATTTCAACTGGATCGGTTAAGTAGTTTTTGCGTAACAAAGTAACAAATTCAAAAAACCACTAGATTTACTTCCAGTTAGTAAAATAAGGTAGCACATCCTGACTTATTACACCAGAACTATTCTTCAACTTATTTTCTCTTCCAATATAGTTAAATCATTTTGATATTCATGAAAAGATTCACCATGATTTCCTAATGCTTTAAAATTTGTTTGGAAATTCAAAAATTACAATTAAAAAAAAAATGTTGAAAACATTTATGGTTTCGGTCAGGCAATGTTAACAGAAAATTGAACACTATAAAAGTGAGCAGAAAATATATTTAAAAAAAAAAAACCGAAATTATATTAGTAATCTAATACAGTTATGCACCACTGGAAAAGAAGTACGAAGATTATAGTAATTATTAGAGGGAAAAATGTAAAAGTGAAACAGAATACGAGTAGCTAAATGTAAATTGAGATTAGTTAAGAAGAGAAGATTTAGAGGAGAATTGATTCACTGACAGGCTAAAGGTTCTTACGTATGCTTTTCACTTAGGAAATTCTTGAGAATAATTTCATGTTATGACTGAATTATTCAAGTTTTCATGAAATAAAATTAAAGTTCAATTTTTAATTTTTGTTTGACTTCAAATCGTTCATTTTTGTGAAATCTACGTGATTTTGAATTTAATTTTTTTTGTAGAAAGTAGTTATCTTATGTAACAAACATAAAACATTGTTTAAAATAAACTACGTAAAAGGGTTATAATACTCGTACAAAGTAAAAATACAAAAAAAAAAAAAAAAAAACAAAAATGTTTTTTCAACTTTCTTTGAAGGATTGTTTTATATTTTCTTTTTTTTCTTTTTAACTACCAATACCTGAAATAAAAAAAATTTATAGTTTTATTAAACGACTAAAAATTAACTTTAATATTACTGTAAAAAAAACTAAATGGAAGCTTAAAATGTTGCCTTTCAACATTTTAAACTATTTTCAACATTTATTGACATTTTTTAGCTATTTCTAATTATTTCAACATTTAATATTATTGCAGTAATATAATACTATAAAAGTTACAGATTATGTTACCTCTTATATGTAGTTATCCCAATTTATAACTTGTATACAAGGTGTCCTGGGAGGTGATGGTCAAACTTAATGGATTTGATTCAGAATATCAAAATTAAAAAAACATTTCATGTGGACAAAAGACCTTTTTTTACTTTATTTTCCCTCATCCGCCATTTTGTTTATTTTAATAAGAATATATATCTTAAGAACGTAATAAGATAGTTTAATGAAATTTGGTATGCATATACTCAACAAAATCTTCTTCAAAACAGTTAAAAATTTTACCTTTGAAAATTCTAAAATGTAGTCCTTTAAATTTTAAAAGCTACGTAGGCCTAATTTATGGAATAGTTTTATCGTAATACTCTGTAATTTTAGAATGTTTAATTACAATAAAAATGTATTTTACCTATTATTAAAGTGCCTTTTACCCTTACTGTAATAATTATTAAAATAAAATTGCCCTTTATTGTAAACAAAATGATACCTCATTTGATAAATAGCTGAGAAAAGTCTGAAAGTATTAAAATGGATCGAAAATATTATACGTGAAACAAAGAATTGTCGGGCTACATATTATTTGACACTTTTAACTGTTCCAACAAATAAATCCACTTTTACATACAACATAACATAAATTAACTTACATACATACACATATGTATGTACACAAACGTAAATTACATAGAATAATGGTGAATTTCAAAACTATTACATTTAATTTATAGTGAATTTGACATTTATTCAAGAACAATTATTTTTTTTTAATAAATAAAATAATTAATTTCTAAATTAACAACAATTACAAGTAACAACAATTTAACTAGTCAGTCGATTAATTAATACTTTTTATTGTTTCTTATCAGATGGAGATTACCTATGTATGATACTGAATGACTTAAAATAAACGTAACCTATGAAGTATGTAAAAGTAAATACAGTTCAATTGAGGTAAAATTGCTGCTGGTTCAAAATTGTAAATATTTTATATATACGCTTTACGAGACTGATGAGAACAGGATTTATTGCAATCAGTAATACAACTGCTACCAGTTCTTTTTTAAATTATTAAATAAACTAGCATTTTACTGGACATAAAATTAACCATTCGGTTGTAAAATTCGAAATTTATTCAACATCAAATATTCTGCTGAAGATATTCCCTGCGTATAAAATATTTAACATAAAACGTTTCAATTTTTTTACTTTTTTATATTATAAACAAATTTAACTACATTTAAGTATGTTGTACAGTACAATGAAAAAGTTTTTCAAGATAAAATCTTAACTCAAAATGTCTGTGCGTTTGTACAGTTTTTTTTACACGCTTGTATTTCTTAAATATTATTAAAAATAGAGTTCTGGGACCAATTTTTTCAATTCTTTAGATCAAATTTTGAATAAAAGTACTAAATTTACCCCTTAATTTTGATTCCAAGAATTACATTCATTTTTAATTTGACTAAAGGTATAGAAATCAGAACAAAATCTTTTGCCAGCCGACACACGCTAATGAAGTATTTCCGATCCTATGTTCATATGAACTTTCTTTTTTATTTTCACCTTTAACCGTGAATATTTGTTATATTCACTGTGAATGTAACGAAGTGAAACGAAATGTTTCACTGTTTCAAGATAATGGATTTTTAAGGCTTGGGTAATAACCGAAATATGTTCCTTGCCGATATTTCAGCTTACTGTGGTAAAAAAAAGTGGGTTAAATCGAATTCAGAGATGATTTGCGTTATTTGAAATTAAATTTTCCACAAAAAAAAAAGTGTTTGTCTTTATTTATATTTCTTTCGGTTATCGATAAAAGTAAATTTAAAATTACGACAGTGTACGGCGCGGCTATTCAACCAGCGCAGCGACAACCAGTCGCAACGCAACTCGCTTCGACTGGCTGTACCTGCCTTCGGTTAGTTAACTAAAAAACATAAAGTAGAAATTACAATACAGTGATAGTTTTGATAAAATGAACAGACTTTAATTGTAATTTATCAATATTATTTTCACAAGCATGTGGATAATTAAAACAATGGGAATCCAGAGAGTGGAACCCCCTAGTTAGAGGGGAAGGGAAAAAAAAGCGAGTCTTCAAAAACTAGTTAATTTATAAGATAAACGAAAAAATAATACTGTAATAATTTAAAAACTAAAAAAGTGAACCGAAAAGTAAAATCCTGAAAAATTTTTCAACGAAAAACTATGAAAGATAAAGTCTAAAAATTTGATGATTCAAAGAGCCATTTAACAAATGTTATTAGTAAAAAAGGAAAATCATTTATTACTCATTTTTTATTACAGAAAATTTGGCCGTTCTAAAGTAGTAACAATCCGGGTCAAGAGTCAACGTAATGAACAATGAGAAAAATTCATATTTCATTAATTCTAAAATTTATTACTGTTAGCGCAATAGCCAACAAATAGCCGTGCGAGGATAATTTGAAATAGGTAATAAAAAAATATAAATAAAATGCTCTGGTATGAAAAAGACTGTATAAAGTGGTTTAATTATAAAACAGCAACTTAACAACAGTAATTAATTTAAATTTTGAATAACCATCATTTGCATTATTAATGGTATAAAATGAACAATTATAGGTATATCGAATAATAAACCAAGTAAAAACACTAATAAAGTAAAACTGACTATTTAGAATAAAAAGATATATAAAACAAATACTACAGTATTGCTGAATACATTATCAATAGTTAATTGTTAGTACTGATAATTAAGCATAAATTTAAATTATAGTTAAAAGAAAAATTGTTTTAATCTGTTTCTAATTCACAAAATACCAGAAAAGTTAATGCACCATACTTTGCAGTAACAATTACACGGAATCGATTAAAAAGTTTATATTAACAATATAAAACATATATTTAGAGTTACTAAATGTGTAACACTACTTCCAATGTAATTTTAAATATTTTCATTAAACAATAAAAACTTAAAACAAAAACTGACTGTACAATGCTGCCACATAATAAGGAAAATCGATGATGCTTGAAGACGAGGCGTAGAGATTGAATGTATATAGACACGCATCCAGATATCCACGACTACGGCGAAAACATACGCTGAAGAACAGCAACGACCAAGATCCAATAGATTGAAATTAAATAAGTGAGGATTGACGAAAGAACAAGGAGATAAAGCTGCTGATCAGAGTTTCGCGTAACGCCGCGAATAAAATTGAAGATAAATGTTCCAATAAAAATTAAACTAATAATGGTAGAGCGACCGATAAAATAGATGAGAGAAAATAATGTCACTAGTAGCAGAGCCGGGCTTCTCCCGATCAAAATAAAAACTTATTCAACTTGAAGAGAAATTATAAAGATATTGACATTATTAAAATTATAGAAATTATTAGAATGCGACGGCCTAAAAGACGGGCGAACCCCGGTACTGGAACATTGGTCCGATCGCCACGATGTTGAATCCAGACTAAAGACAACACGCTAGGAAAGAAATAAGGAAACCTCGTACTGACACGCACAATAGACTTAAACGTGGAAATGGAATGAAGGCGGGACGTGGGAAAGTACATAGAAAAACACAACTAGCTAGAATATTTGCAAAAAGGGTGTATAGCAATTCACAACATTAAGTCAGGTACCAAACGAAAAGCTAAGGCAATAACAATAAAAATGATAGATAAGGAAAGCTCGTACCGACACGCACAACAGACTCAAGTGTAGGAACAGAATGAAGGCGTGTCTTAGGAAGGTACATAGAAAAACCCAACCAGTTGCAATAATTGCAAAAAGGGTTTTGTAGCATTCCATAACAAAGTCATACCCCCGACGAAAAGGTTTTTAACCGACAGAGGCAATAATAATAAAACTAAGCAAATAATAAAACAGAACGGTTTTAACCGACAGAGGCAATAATAATATAAAATAAACAAAAAATAAAACAGAAAGGTTTCAGCCGGCAGAGGCAATAAAACTATAACCAAATAATGAAACAATAAAACAAACTTAACACAATGAGTTAACATTACAATAAATTATATACGTCGTTTAGACTTCAGTACTTGATTGCAGCCAACCAATGAGTATATCTATAAATCAGTATGGCATTTCATAAGGACAACTTAATAATGTACGAGGCTCAATTAATGGTTCAAAATTGATGTGGAAGCAAAACAGTTGGCAAGAAGTTATGATACTTTCGTAACAGTAAGTCTGTAATCCTGAGACGATTTTTGATCAGCTATTTGAGTAAAATTGTTTACTTTATTACTCAACATCCTATTTCACGATGGCGAATCCTCTAAGATCAGGGTTTTTTAAGCACCCCCACAGCAACTGGGACCACCGTTAGTTTGTCATCAGCCGCTGCGAAGTGTCTATACTCCTCCGTCTGGGTGGAGGCTTCATATTTTTCAACAGGACGTCGTCATCCACGTAGTTTCTTGAATTCTTTGACCAAAAGCGCTACTCTGTCTGTGAAAGCCTTCATGTTTTTTCGGTTTGTGTTTTGCACAAGCCGCCGCGAGTCCATTTATTCCTTGTAGAAGCGTTTCGCAACTGAGTTTTTGCTAGCTGCTAGGTTTCTGCTAGCCTTTTGCCTTCTCTTCATCCTAGAGTCAGAGTAAGAGATCAGAGAGGGTCAGAGTATTCATCAGAGATTAAGTCCCTTTTTGGAGCAGGAATATGCTCCAGGCTGGTTTTTCTGCCTTCAAATCCTTGGTACAGCTCTTTGATCATAGCAGAGCCGTTCTATGTTTAATTCACCTCACCTTACTCCTTGGTTGCCATGAGTTGAGTTTGGTCCATAGTAACCGATGGGGGAGTCAGAAAAACAAAGAAAGTTTAGGCGAAATTCGACACCAGATTCGGTCGAATCTCGACCAAAAAATTGGGGTCGGGGCGGGAGGTCCGACCTAGATCCAAAATGGTTTTGGAGCCGGGGACCCTAGTGATGAGATATAAGTCTCATGAGTATGATGAGATATATGTTTTCCCTCATATATACGAACCGTGGGATTTAGAAAAAATTCTGAAGTCCTACTTTATTTGAATAGCCCGGTCTCAGAGGTAAAACCTAGGAAATATTTCCTAGGTTGGTACTATGCACTATACTAATATAGTATAGTGCAGTCTAAAGTTCTATTGTCGTAGCGTGGACCAAAAATGGCCAACACTGGACTAATTATGTCCGATGGAATTCTGCATTGTCACCTAAAAGCAAATGGCGTGTTGGGGTTAACCACCTGTTTTTATCCCAAATTTAAACTACGATTATGGCTAAACAAAATAAATTATCACGTAAAAAACATACAAAAAAAATATAATCACAGGATACAGAATAACAGTATTAATAATAAAAAACAAAAGAAAATTGTTTTTAAATTAACCATATTCGTTGTCAAAAAATGTTCCCTTAACGACAATTTAAAACTGAATAACTTTTTTATTTTTTACACCCAGAGCTTCGCACCCGCACAAATGTTAAAGCATTATGATGCTTTTTTGCTGATATCCTAGGCGGTTTTAACAATGCTGGCTTCACCTTGTCAATTAGCATGTCTGAGTACAATCCACCTACAGACGCTGGAGTGGACACGGATTCACAAAGGAACCATCAGGATAGAGGCCAAGGCCCTAGGAATGGCAGAGTGGCAAGCGAAGTGGGACTTATCCGGCACCGGCGTGTGTACTAGGAGACTGATCCGGCGCCTGGTACCGTGGCTCGCGAGGGGTTTTGGGGAGGTGGATTACTGCCTCTCACAGTTCCTCACGGGGCACGGAGAGTTCGGGGCGTATCTCCATCGCTTCAACAGGAAAAAGACAACCGGACTGCTTGTACTGCCAGGAAGTAGACACCCCGGAGAATACATTCTACGTATGTCGTCGGTGGGAAGGCGTTAGAGAGCTGAGGGGTCTGGGCTGGATCACTCCCGACAATGTAATATACTACATGCTTTGGAGCAGATCGCAGTGGATGGAGGTTGCCAATTTGGTCACCTTCATCATCAACACCAAGTCAAGGGAAGCGACCGCTTGGGGAGAGGACTCCCCGTGCGGCTCTAACTCCCTAACTTATGGTCAATCACTAATCATAGACCAAACCACGAGGGTCTTGGGTGGAAGGTAGTTTTTAGTTTTTAGAGGGTATAAAGTCGGTTATGGGGGGAGAAAAAAAAAGAGGAGAATAAACAGGAAAAAAAATAAGGAAAAAAGGAACGAAAGAAGAAAAAAGGCAGAAGTAGAAAAAAATGGGACGAAACGTGGCGAAACATGGGAGGCAGCCTGTTTGCAGAGGATGTCTTGGTTCAGGACACAAACAAGAGCGTACCAGATCGGAGTACTTCCGATGAAGCATTCGGGCTCCTCTTATTTCTTCTTACTTTGGTTTGGGAGTTCGCGAGCGGGTGGGGGAGGGCACTTGTGCATTTTTAAATGCGCATGCCGCCCCTTTAGGCTAGGTGTAGGGCGGGAAGGGCAGCAGCCTCTTCGAGAAGGAACATGTCGGCTTCCCACAAGCGGGAAGTCGTCGCGCTCTAAGGATGCCAAAAGGACCCCAAAGGGGGGCTCCGCTGCAGGAGCCCAAACGGGAGGGGTAGCAGGCAGGGGTAATCTACTGCCCCGCCACACAGGGCTTGCCGATGTTATGCCGAGAGGCGATTCCGGCCGCCCCTGTGAGCGAAAGGGGGGAGGTGTTTTAGCGGGTGAGAGCTCCACACTACCATCACCATCTGTGCGGGCAGATGGCGGTTGATAGAGCTTTTTCCTCTTTCTACGCTAAACAAAAAAAAAAGTTGTTTTTGAGATATTTGGAGTAACAGGTAAAAGATTGGAGTCGAAAACACACTATTTTATATTTAAATTACAATTTTTGTTGAATAATAATAAACACGTAAAGTTTTTAAACAAATCCTATATTGAATTTGATTCAGGAAAATGATATGAATAAATTACACTGTCACAATTTTAAATTTACTTTTATCGATAACCGAAAGAGATATGAATAAAGACAAAAACTTTTTCTTTTTGTAGAAAATTTATTTTCAAGTAACGTAAATCATCTCTGAATTCGATTTGACCCACTTTTTTTTTTACCACAGTAAGCTTAAATATCGGCAAGGAACATATTTCGGTTATTACCCAAGCCTTAAAAATCCATCATCTTGAAACAGTGAAACATTTCGTAACGGCGATAGTGCTATATTTTATCTATGAGGATAGTATAAATACTATCCTCATGCAAAATTTCAGTTTAATTGCTTGAGTAGTTTTTGGGTGAAAAAAATAATAAACTTCCAGAACAAGTACAATTATAAATAAATAAATTAATATATATATATATATATCAGATATTAAAAATCTATTTTTTATCTGTATTGTTGTAATCTTTTTTACAGAAAAATAAATTTTAAATCGACCATTATTTTTCGTTAAAACCCTTTATTTTTATTTAAGGGAATAAAGAATTATATAGCAGTGATTAATTTTAAAGAAATATCGATTTTTGTATGAATCTTATTTTTAACAATTTTGATAATTTTTATTATTACTTTAATAAATATATTTTTATAAAAAAAAAAATATATATATATTTTAATGGAATAGATTCAAATGTTTTTTCTTCTCAAAAAGGAAAGAGCGTTAAGTGTTAAGAAAATGGAATAAAATGCGATGTAATAAAGAAAAGTTTAAAAAACCTGTATAGTGTATATATAT
>JAAAKQ030055016.1:0-16090 GCA_010016005.3 Zanna intricata | reverse complement strand
ATGAGAATAATAAAAAAATTTTTTATCCGTATTACACCTATAGATATTTAACATGTTAAACGAATGTCTTGAATAAATGTCTTGAATAAAGACAAATGTCTTTATTCAAGATGAATACATTCGAATAAAGTCTTTATTCGAATAAAGACAATAAATGTTAAATGAATGTTAAAATCTAATAAACCACAATCATTTCTTCAATGTTTAGTTTAATTAAAATTGCTGTTTGGCCTGATCTGATGGTAATCCAAAAATCGGGTTTTCTTCTCTAGATACCTAATTATTTTTTTGAAGTACAGTTAATTAGATATATAGGCTAATAAAAACTGCTATTGCTTTATTTTTTTATAATGTTTGTTTCTGTACTGTAATGTTATGGAATGAATTTTATAAAAAAATATATATTGTTATATGAACAAAAAAAAAAAAATCACAAAAATGACCTTCTATGTTAATGAACTGAATAAAAGTGAATGAACTAGATGAAATTATAAAATTATCTTTCACATATAGTATTAAAAAAAAATAAAAATAATAAAATCATATTTGAAAAAAAAATCAAATGAAAAAATTGTAATTGCAAGCTTATGGTCCTTTGAGACTAGAATGAATTAAAAAAAAAAAATCATATTTTTTGAGTTATAATAGAAGTTGTTTTAAATATTATAATAAAAATTATCAGTGCTCTGTTATTAATTAATATTCAAATGAATAAAAAAAAACTTAAAAAGAATTTTTTTTTAATAGTTTTATTTATAGTTGTATCAATAATGAAAGTCATTAGCGACTTATTAGTGTAATGTAACTGTTCTGTAAATGTGTAGTCTTGAATAGACTCAGGTCGAACATTCCTGAGACTTGTGGTTAATTGAAATCTAACCACCAAAGAACACTGATATTCACAATCTAGTATTCAAATTTGATTAAAAGCAACTGCCTTTATTAGGATTTGAACCTGAGAACCTTAACTTCAAAATCAGCTGATTTACAACGACGAGTTTACCACTAGACCAACCTGGTAACAATATATTAAATATTTTGAAACAAGTAATTATTACTTAATAAAAAAATAAACACATGATGATTCTGATGAATAGTACAAATTCAGTGAAATATACTATGTAACACTTGTGTACTTTACAGATTTTTTCATATAACATTTTATTAATTACCTGAGTAGCAGTTAACAAATGGATCACCAATAAGGCCTGCAGGACATTTACAAACTGCTTTATGATTAACTGGTTGACATTCGGCATTTTGTGCACATGGATGTGTTAAAGCACACGGATTAACACAGCGTTTATTCAAACATGTATCTGTTAATGGACATTCATTATCACTTTGACAACCAGGTGTTGAAGCAGGAGCTGTTAAAAGTTAATCAAACAGTAAAGGAATTAGTCAAAATTAAAAAAAAAAAAAAAAAATATAAATAAGTAACTATTATATATATATTATAAGTAACAAAGTAATTATACACATTCTGTGTAAAATTTACAAAAAAAAAAAAAATAAAAAATAAAACAATTATTTTACTATAAGAAAATTATAATGCACAATATTATTACTCATCAAAGTATAGAAAGTACAACAAATAGATGCACAGTAATTGCAGCTGGGTTCTGAATTAGTCTTATAACTGTGTACTGCCAGAGTACATTGCAGGAAGGAGATCACAGGTCCAGCAATCTAACTCCACACTGTGCATCACCTGAGCTGTATAAACTTTGATGAATAATAGACGTTATAAAATCATCAATAAAATAAAAATACTCTGTCTGTAATAGAATGATGTCTTAATTCTAAATGAATTTATTATTTCACTGAAAAAAATTAATAATACTAATTTACATACATTTAAAATTACAATTAACACAAATAAATGTATTTATTTAAATGTAAGTTACTTATTCTTTTTTTTTTTTTTACTGTATTGCAATATGATTAAAATTTAAGAAAAGGAACATTTATATTAAGTAAATCATATGAAAAATCTTTTAATTAAAAAAGATAATTAAATAAACTGAAAAAGGAACAAATTCATGCAAATAAAACATGCAAAAAATTTAAATATAAGTAAATAAATAAAAATTAAATGGGTGTGTTGCTGAGGAAGTGGCAGGATTATATAGGTATGGAAAATATAATTAATAAAAGCAGAATTTGTTATTCATTAAAAATGTGACCTGAAACATAACAAAAGCATTAATTAGCTGCATTATAAAAAAAGACTTAGTAATTAGGCAACATTTTATGATATAGACATCTTTCTTTCATTTACAAAACATCAGAAAAACCCAGTACATAATTATTTGTGATCTCTTAACACTTTAATATTCTCTTTAGTGTTAGTAAGTAGGTTAGAGTGAAGTGGTATTTTAAATGTGCGTTAAGAAAATGTTATATATTTTTTCTATCATTAAAAATAATATAACATGGTTAAAATAAAGTAAAATTAAAACAGTTACTAACAGAAGGTAACTAACAAATATGAATCATAAGTAATTATTACAAATTGTAAAAGCTTACTTATTATCAAATAGTAATGATGCTTACTTGAAAATATGTATTTAGTTTTTATTTTGTTTTGTAAAACAAGATTATTGTAATAAGATTAAAACTTTCAACAACTTTAAGATCAAAAAAATATTACATACTTTTGAAAAGTGAACAATTTTGACAATTAATTTTGATTTATGTTTAGATTCCTAAACATAAATTTTTTACTAATATACATATATATATATATATATATATATATATATACACACAAATACAAAAATATAAGTCATAAACATTACAATCTGTGTGCAAAAATCTTTTAAGATATTTCATCTAGCAATTGATATGAATAAGAAAAAAAATTACAATTTTGACAACATTCAAAAAAGTTCAGAATATATAAAGTTTTAATATATCAATTTAATCTAAAAAAGATATAAAAAATAAAACAATGTTATTAGAGAAAATCTCAGAAATAAATATATATACATTATTAACTTGTTAACTGTAATCTGCCAAACTAGCTAACTTAAAAATAAAATGAAATCAATTAATAATTATTCAGTCATCACTTTATGGTAATTTTTATTTTAAAACAAGGCAAATAATAAACAGAAATAAAAACAATTAAAAAAAAAAATATGTTAATTAAATTAACAATTAAACATAAGATTTATAAGAAAATTAATACATTAAACCTTAAGAAGTTTCTGGGAAAAAATTATCATAAACTACACGAAGATTAGATTTGTTGTAGTTTTAAGTTGTTTGTTATAATTTTTTATTTGAACTGCTTTCTATTATTATGAAGTTTTGAAAATATATTACTTTTAAATGTAAAATATTTAGCTCTTTATGCTTATCTACAAATAAATTGAATATTATTTTAATAGTTATTTTAGTGAAGACATTTTTGTTAATACCAACATCTAACCGTGTCTTTAAAACTATGGTTAAATTCATTAAATACAAACAAGTTAATAAATATATAATAATACATAATGATCTACAAGTGTAAGTAAATAATTAAAAGGTAAATGACTCAGTTCATCTAAAACTGATTTATTAAACATAAGATAAAAACCTTCATGATCATTACAGAAACACAGAAATGTACTAAAACACAGGCTTAAAAGTGTTCAACATATAAAAAAATTTATATATCGTAAAAAAGTGATTTAAAAAATCTTTTTAATTATAATTTAAACAAAAAATTCGCTAGTATTCATGTTGATTAATATAAATTGATTAAAAAATAACAGTACAAAACTATTAATACTAAAATCAACCAAATCTTAGAGATTCGAGTTAAAGATTTAGCCAAAATAAATAGCAAAAGCGGAAAGTAATTATTATTTTTTTTTTTTTATAAATTGAATACGTAAATAATTATCTATTAATATAAATAAATAAAATTATTAGATGAATTTTACCTGGTTTACATTCAACATCAGCATCTCCAATAAAACCTGGTAAACAGAGGCATGACATTGTTCTCAATGGCAGTGTGTCAACCACAAGACATTCAGCATTGGCACCACAAGGTTTAGTTTCAATACATGGATTTTTACATTCTTGGCTGAAACAAGCCAGCTTGCTAGCACAATCAGCATCTTTCTTACATTTTGGTGGTGATCCCACAGGTGCTGAAATAATAATAATACATGCAAGAATAATATAATATTAAAAACAAAATAATTAAGAGATCTAAGTAGAAATTAACATTATAGGCTAAATGAAATCAATACATTTTTAAAAATGTAAAATACCCATGAAATTTTCATTTTCATTTAATAAAATATGTAGTGTAAACAAGCTAAGAAAAAACCCCACACATATCCAGAGAAAAACTAAAGGATCCAATCTGAAGGCATTTATCCAGGTGTCGCAATTAATACTTGGGTATCTGGAAAACTCCCTAGGGTTTGAGTATTAAAAACTAAATGTAACAGACTAAAAAATTTGTAAATAAAATTTTAAATAATCCTATTTGCTGTTGAGCTCAATCGGTTTGGCATAGCTCTATATAAAAATAAACCTGTTACTATTTACATTAAAATATTAACCAAGATTTTGTAAAAATATATTAAATGTAAAATATATTACAATATTATATATATATATATATATGCTATATATATATATTAATTAACTATAAAATATTAATATTTTACTTTCCTTTGCAAGAGGTATACCTTTTTAGTATAAATGCAAAATATTAAACTAATTTAACTGTGTGTATGTATAAGTAAAATAATGGAGTGACCATTAATTACAACTATTTAAAAAAGAATATTAAAAATATATGGCTTTCAAGGAATTATCCAGTCATAAGCATTTTTAATGTGTATTAAAATGCAGTTTCATAAAAATTTTGGTCATTATAAGTACTTCAATTTCTACCATGATATTTACCAGGAATCGTGAATAACATACATTCATAATAAAATAATGCATTAATTCATTAAATCTAATTTAAATATTTCTAGTTTTCTTTGTTACCATTCTCAGTGATTCATATTGTAATCATTAAACATAATTATTTTTTATTAAATAAAAACAGACGAATAAAAAACTTACCAATAGTACAAGATTCATGAGGATTGCCAGTATAGCCAGTTGGACAACGGCAAGATGGTATATGGTTAGCAACATTGCAAAGTGCACTTGGTGCACAATCACAAGGATTTTGACATCTCTGATCAATACAAGCCAATTGGTCAGGACATTCCGAATTGGATGTACACTGTGGATATTCACATCTAACAAGTGGATCACCTGAGTACTGTGGCAAACAGAAGCAACGTCCACGATGACTACTATCAACACGACACTCTGCATTGACACCACACTGTGTGTAAGAACATGGATCAACACATTCACGATTAACGCAAGCTCGTTTTGGTGGACATTCAGAATGGGCTCTGCAACCGACTGTAAATAAAAGAACACAATAAGTAAATTATTAATCATAAAGTAGTAAATTTATAAGGTAAATAATAAAAATGTTTTGAATAGAAGATAATTAAATAAATAAAAATTAATATTGAAATAAATATTCTATCAAAAAATGAACCTAGGTGTCAGAAAAATAATGAATATTACTAATTTTATTTGCAATCTATTCCTTTTTTTGGATAAATGTTTTTAGTACTCTACAGAAATGATGTAGAATAAATAGTACTACGTTATAAGTGTCTCAAAAATTAAAATTTCTAACACTTGATTTCCATAATACTTTTATCTTAACAAAAACAAAAAAATTAATTCTCAATATTACTAAATCATCAACTTCCAAATATATACAAATAATTTTGCTTTGCGACACTGACTTTAGATTTAATAAATTACATTTACTTACTATAACACTGAAGTTGAGCATTTCCAGTAAGACCGTCTCTACAGACACAGAAAGGACGATGTGCCTGTACTCTACACTCAGCATTTGAAGCACATATGTTACTAGATTCAAGACATGGATTTTTACAAGAGCCATCAATACATGTTTTGTCGTTGGAACATTCTGGATCAGTTGTACATTCAGTTCTAGGAGCTGTAAATCAGATAAAAAAATATTTAAAATATAATTTTAAATTATAAAACATACACTAAATGAAATGAAGTTATAAAAAAAACTTTTTAATTTCAATCTTGGTAATGAATTCTGCACATTTTTATAAGCAATGAAAAAATACACTATTCCAATTGTAGGAATAGTTTTTTCCTACAATAAGTCATTAACACATTTCAACTGTAATTATATAGGTACATAAATTATTTGTCTGAATTTTTAAGATGCTCTTACCCCTTGGTAGAAAACTTTTCTTGCTTTAATTTTCTACTGTTATTCGTCTCCAGTTCAACCGACCCTCTATCTTCTTTCTTTACTGTTCATTACTTACTTTACTCTTACATTACTTTCTTTACTCTTCATTATTACTGTAATATATGTATATTTTTTTGGGTTATTAGGACATCGACTTCTATTCATCAGCCCTAGTCACATTCTTAAATAAGGTTTAAATCACCATCAGGTTCAACATATGTGAGGGTGTAATAGTCCCTAACATTTCATTTAAAAATTCCAAACGACAATACCAAACATTTAGGCACCTACATATATTAAAGACACTGAAAACACTTAAAGAATGTTAAGGGCCTTGATATTAAAATGAAACAATAAATAAAACAAAAAACAAAATAAGAAATTAATGTCTTCGCAATACCAACATTATTAAAAAATTTCAATATCCACAGAATTAAATTACTTCACTTAGAGATTCCTAACACAACTTGGATTTGCTTATAGACTTGTTAATAGTACACTAGTGTGCAGATACGCAACTATTTTTTCTTCATTTCCATTTCCCAAATCAGCAGCAATATTATTTCTTGGACCAAACCTCTTTCTGAGAGCCTCATATTGGTACAATATCATCTTCCATTGGTACATTTAGCATCTTCCATTAGATGCTTCACTGTAAGTGCTTTCTTGTAAACACTGCATGTTGGTCTTTCTTCCTTGGTTAACACATATGAATTTGTTATTCCTGTGTGACTGATTCTAAGACTGGTCACCGTCACTTGTTCTCGACAAGTCAGCTTCACAATGCTCTTTCATTTATATGGAGAAGATTTAAGTGCATTTAGTTTCATATTCAATCTTTTCTATACATTACTCCACCTGTTTCTTATTATATTAGTTATACAATTCTTAACATCAGCCACTCATACAGGAATCGTATTCAAGTTATCACAGACTGTTGTCGTTCTGGCAGCTTTGTCTGCGCTTTTGTTTTCTGCAATTCCAGCCTGCCCAGGAGTCCAAACAAATACACATCGCTGTCCTTGTCTATTTAAAACATATAAAATAGATAGGATGTTTGTGATAAGGACGTCCTTAATGTTCTTGTTCCAAACTCCAGTAACTGCGCTTAATGAGTTGGAACATATAAGCACGATCTCTTCACAGAAATGTTCAGAGTAGCAAAGAGCTTGCTGTTTAGCAATAAGTTCTGCTGTATAAACACTTGCCATATCTGGCAGTTTCCAAGAATGGGCTTCACCATTTACATATATGGAGCATCAAACTCTGTGTTCAGTTTTAGAACCAAGCAATTTCAATTTTTTAGAGCAATTTCATATTTTCTTGTTAATTTGTGATACGATATTTTGGCTGGTCTGGAATATGCACCACGATGTTCATATAATGCAGCTAGAGGACGATTGTTATAAGTTTTGTTATTTATACAGGTAGAAGGCCCATGTATTTGCCGCATATCTTAGCAATAGGATCTCTCTTCTATAATGTAGTGGCATCCGACATTAGCTTATTCACCAGACTTGTACAGAAGTGCCTGTGGCGTATCTTATTCCGTTGTTATGTATTACATCTAACTTTTGTAAGTGCAACTTTCTAACTGATAAATATACAATACATCAGTTGAGTTTCGATTGAACCATGCTTTATATAGCCCCAGTAGTATTTTTTTTTATCTGAGCCCCATCTGATATTGGATAAACATTTAATAATGTTTAGGGCCTTTTAGCATTTGTCACTCAAGTCCTGTGAATGTAATCCCCTTGTAAAGGATTCATCTAGTAGTAGACCTAAAAATTGTACATTATCTTTGTATTGTATTGAACAATCACTGATGGTCAAAACAAGATTTTGGTGAGGAATTCTCTTCCTACAGAAGTGTATACAGCATGTTTTTCTGGTAAAAATTTGAAACCATTATTCCTCGCAACCTTATTGAGGGTGTTTATAGCACGTTGCAATTCGTGCTTCACCGTAGCTGTAATCTGCTGGCATATACAATTGTCAGATGATCGACATAGACACTTTTCAGCAAAAGTTTCTGCTGGAAACTCATCACGGCAGCTGTGAAACTCATCCAATCTGCCTTATCAAACAACTGTCTTTTGGAGATGGGCATATATTTTTCTTGCAACATCAGTTACAATCTGCACTGAGAAATAATCACTTCCATGCAGATCTTAGAAGAAGTACCTTGATGCCATCGATGCAATTATTAGTGCTAAATCTAAACAGGACATTGAACCATCTCTGGCATTGAAAAAAGTTCCTGAACCTTCATTTAAGATATGAAATCAGAATTTAATAGGATTTTTTCTAATTCTCTTCCACAAGGATCTACTCAATCCTACCCCCGAAAGAGAATTGGGTGCATTAAAGTCAACTACTTGTAATATGGGTGGGGGAAGCTGAGCAATTAATCATGTTATGTCATCCTCCTTACAAGTATATGCTGAAGATAGTTATCTGTAGTGGACGCTTCATTCTGATTGTGACTGCTAGCAGATTTGTATTTATTTCAACTGCTTCGGTGGTAACTCTAATCGATGCTAATATAGCTACTCCACCTCTAAGTCTTATGTTTGGTGATTGATCTTGCTGAAATGCATTGTGTGTTCTTGGTTGGAAATTTTCATTTTGGCAGAAAAGAGTTTCTTGCAGGCATATACAAATTGGGTCTACATCGTATACCACACGTTTGAGATCATGGATGTTTGACAAACATCAATTGAATAATCGACAACTGAAGAATCGACTCACTAATTTTTTAATTAATTAATCTCTAGGTTTACCTTTCAGCCATTTTTTCTCTTTTTCCATTTTTCGAACAACTTCGTGTTCAATAAGTATTTCGTCACCCGTGTAGCTACCAGTCTCCACTTGGTTTAAGCGCCGATTGAGAGGCGAGAACCTGGGAGATCCCCACAACAGGAGTCACACCAGTCACTGCCTTAGGCAAGGGGGGATCTGGTGCCCCTGTGTAGTTTTTAGTGGTCTCTGTGGTTTGGAGACCAACTCAGCTGTAGGAGGCTTGGGAGTCTCCGTAGAAGACTCTGAAGCAGCCACATTTTTCGCACCATAATCTAAAATGTTGTGCAGATTCTTTGGAACCTCTAGTTTAGCAGCTGTCTTCTTCTGATCAGATGCACTCTTACTCATGATCAACTTACTATCTGGAGACTGTATCTTTATCAAAGGCTTACAATTCCTTATGAGTAAGCAACCTCTATTATTCTATTATCTTAATTTATTTATTTCTATTATCTTATATTCTATTGTCTATTTTTCTTTCAATCATGGTAGCTAGTGTGGGTGCAAGTTTGCCAAGAAGTTGATCTGTATCAACAGCAGTTTGAGGAGGAACAGCAGCCACAGCCTGAGTATAAGATGTTGCTGTTCTAGGCTTGCGAGCGCTTACAGTCTTCTTCACCTTCATGTAGCTGACCTTCTGCAGGGTTTTAACTTCCTATACAGTTACCTTGTCTTTGTAAACAGGGCAGTTCTTTGTTCTACATGAGTGGTGTCCATTACAGTTCATACAGGAAGGAAGATTCTTGCTTGTTCTTCTTCATGAATTTCTTCACTACACATTCATATTTGTGGCTTTTTGCATCGAACAGCGGTATGGCCAAAACATTGATACTTGAAGCCCCTCATTAGTTGTGGTATAAAACTCTGCACATCCAATCTGTGTATTCCTGCATTCACTTTCTCCGGCAGGGTTGGTCTGATAAAGGTGAGGACATCAAAAGCAGAAGGTATGACTTCGTTTCTTCTCATGATCAACCTATGGCACTCCATTATTCCTTGTGGTGTCAATTCCTCAACTATTTCCTGCTCTGTGCAATTCAGCAGATCCCAGTAGACCACTACACCCTTTGAGGTATTGAGGGTGCTGTGTGGACTAACATATACAGCAAATTCTCCAATATTTTTAGTCCTAGGATCTTTTGCTACTGTGTATCATTAGTTGTCTCTATGTGAAGTCCATTTTATGTTTTTCTGATTTGTTTAACTGAGCCTCCAGCACATTCACTTATTTCTTGAGCAATAAGAAAAGCGCTTACTCTCAAAAAATTGCCATCACTCTCAAAATCACTTGATATTTTGGTTTTGGTACATGCAGATTCTACAAACTCTTATCTTCATTTTCTATCCTATCGTGGGGCATGACAGAAATCATTTTCTATCGTGGGGGGCATTGGACAGTGGAAGGGACTCTGTTACACCTGTAATCACTTCGACCCTGGCTACCACATCACCAGCTCTAAAGATGGTGTGAATCCATTTACTCAATTGTGTTAATTTTCATATCTGTAGGTTACTGAAAAAATTCAGACCTTGCAGAACACCATGTAGGTGGAACTGGGCCAAAGAAAATTCCATCTTCAAGGAAAAACACTCGGAGCCCCATAAGCTACCATTATGAATAATATGTATGTGCAGCTGTTACTGTCCTGGACATGGAACATAGATGTTATGTTCCAGACATGGGCATTATCTACCTCAGGGCATTATTATTATTATGACACAATAGGACATAATAGGCACAATAGGGCATTATTATTTTCATTATGATTGTAATTGAAATTTTGTTATTTTTATGTATTTTGTGTTTTTTATGTACATTTATTTTATAAAGTCAGAATGTGCCCAAAAGGCCTAACTAGAAGCTTTTAATTTTTTTTTTGAGCTAAAGATGATACACCAATTAATTCCTTCCTTCATGAAGAGAACTGTAAGATTTGTATTGTCAGCCTAATACCATCTAATAATCTGATGGGAGAGCTGTTTTGGTTTTTAGCAAGGCTCAACAGAGCAGTAACTCTGTTTAAGGGATATCCAATTATTTCTCAACAGTCCCAGGAGTCAAATCATGTATTTGGTTTTGTAATCAAGCATAACATAAGCAGCTAAATTAGTGACTGAGATGCTTTTTTGGTAAAGGATTCTTACTCTTACATAAGCTACCTATTTACTCACCTATTTACATGTGATATAGTCTCTGTCACTAGTTTATCAGTTACTTCATTTAATATTCTGATATTTGAAATTTCCTTGCAGTTAGTTCCTTGTTACAGCAGTCTTCTTTGAGGAGGGCTTTTAAGTCATTTCTCTTTTAGATGAAACGGTAATGGAGAAAAATACTTTTAGCAGACTCTACTTGACTCCAAATTAACATTACATACATAACATGGACAAAAAAATATTCATCATCATTCTATTACTGGGAGTATCTGTTTGTAAGCGAGAGTATATAATACTCATATTTTTATTAATAAGACAAATTATTGACTGAAGTGATTAAAATAAGCTAATTTTCATTAAATTAATAGATTAATGATTTAGAATCAAGTACGTTTCTTACACAACTAAACATTCTTATCTAAACAAAAATAAAATCTAAGAAAGATAAAGTTGTTAAAATACTTACGTATTTGTTGAACTTCTTGTAATTTACACTGAAGTCTAGGTTCACCAGTATAGCCAGGTGGACATGAACAGATTGAAATGTGATTGACAACTTGGCAAATTGAATTAAGACCACATGCATCAACACATGGATCTTTACATTTTTGTGCAAAACAAGTCTTATCTCTTGGGCAATCTTGATTAATAACACATTCTGGATAGATACATGATGCAATACCATTAATGACACGACATTGTCCATTCTGGCCACATGGTGATGGATTGCACGGATCAACAGGTGGTGCTGAAAAGTGAAAAGCAATGCATTTATAGATAAATTAAATATATAATTAGGTATTTTTTTATTTATAATTAATAATTTACCACCACCATAGTACTAAATAAAATCATAACATTTCTTTCTTTTTTTCCATTTTATAATTTCTATAACATTTAAGAGAAGTTCTACATTATTCGTAACTAAGTTCTTAATAAAAACTGATATCACTATTATCATCTGAGGAACATTACTGTCATTAACACATATTTATATACTACCCGGTCAGGGCTCACTTCGCTCGCCTGATCATCTAACCAGGGGGCTCTGCCTCCTCGACCTTGATGCATTCGCATCCTCATGTTTATGAGAATATTAAGTATTTTACAGAAATATTTTAAGAAAAGAAATATTAGTGTGTAGAGAATATTTTGGTGTTTTTATATTTAAAACAGGCTATAGGAGTAAGTAGATATAGAATTTAATCGTTTTTATGTAACATTTATGCTAGCAATGTTGATAACAGGGAGCTGGCTTCTTCATTTAGTCTTGTGTATGTTTGTGTGAGGTTGTGTTAATTGCCAGTCCAACTGTTGCTGTTGGCACAGAGTGGCCGTGTTATGCGCCAGCTGGTTGCGCTCCAACAAACTTAATTTTTTTAGGGTGTATTTATGTATGTATATACATATTATATACATGTATGTGTTTATATATATATAGTAGTGGAAATTTTCAGATTGAAGCGCAAACTTTAATGAATTGAATTAATAAACTGTGATCTATGAGCTTCTATTACTCTGTTAGCTGGGTTTGAAGAGAATGATTCAAATCAATTGAACAAATAAAACTACAAAAATAATAGAATTAAATAAAATAATATTAAATAAATTAAAAGAATTTATGTTTAATAATAATGGGCTTTCCGTGGGAACTGTATTTGAGGCTTGAGTGGTGAGGTGATGTGAGCAGTTTGTACGAGGCTGAACTATTACCATCATCACCATCGCCATTAACTGGTAACAAACGGATCACCTCTGGGGTGTTGTTTTGGTAGGTGCCAATAAGAGAGGGTTCTCTTATAATATCTCTATAAACAATTGTTTGATTTTCAGAACTCAAATGGAGTATTTGTTAGCAGGTTGAAGACTAAATTTTCATGCATCAGGTACACTCTCGATCTAACAAATCATAGTTATTAGGAAATGTTATTATATGTTTGCAACCAATCTTTTGGTTTTCAAAATTCAAATAGGGTATTTGCTAGTATTATACAAAATCGTGATGGAACCAAACTAGTACAAAAAGTAACTGATTTACTCAGAAAAATTGAGTATTGGCTATGCCTAGACCAGCTTGAGCCCGGTGAGCTCCCACAAACTATTTTTGTAGAGTTTGATGACAGTACGATTAAAGGTAATGCTGTTTGCATCAGATTCAGGATCGAGCTAATTGTTGAATTTGATGCTTTGGGGAGACAAGGAAAAGGAGAACAGCATTTGCTGCCACTGATATTGTTCTGGGCTGTGATGGTGTGTAAACTACAAGGGACTACCCTAGACAGAGCTGTCGTAGATCCAAGCACTCACATCTTTGCCTAGGGCCAGGCCTAAATAGCACTGAGTTATGTGAGACATTGGAGAGTTTAGCTATTAATTGTTTGTATCCCAGAAAGTTGCTGTATGATTTGCATGATAAAGTCTCTTGAGGAAGTCAACTGCTTGAGGAACAGTAAGTTTAATGCCAATTAAATAAATAAACTGAAATGTTTATATTTCCTCATTTGACTCAGCATATTTAACATATGCATATCTATAAGTTTTTGAATTGTGAATTTTTCTTGATGACTACTAAAAAGTATTAAATAATAAAAACAATTATAAAAATTACAAAAAAATGACTGCTAAAAAAATAAATAAATAAACTGAACTATAAAAAAAAAAACAAAGTATGGAAATAAAGGATTAACATCGTTATGCAGAATTTAATTAAATAAAATAATGGGTGACCAACCAACTTTCAGACAGTTTTAATTTGTTTAAATATATTTTTCATGTTGTAGAAATAGCAGGCATTTAAGGTTGTCCAATGATTAAGTTCTTCAGGTTGATAAGAAAATTTTGTCCTAAAATGAAAATATTTAAATGCAGTCGAGGGACTCTGAATAGTAATTGTCCTATATTCGAAAGCTCTGATTAATAATTATCCTATATTAAAGAGTTTGATTGACATTACAGTGTTTTTCATAACACTGAAGTCTAATTATAGCTAAGCATTTATACTGAATTAGGCTTATAATATGACAGAAAGCAACACTATTCACTGATACCTTAATAAGCAAGTTCAGCATTAGAGAACTGACATAATAATTTATAGCAGTTGAATAAGTTTTAACAATAATAACCTCTAAAACCAAAAACAGCAAATCTACTTTCCTAAGCATATATTAATACTTTAGCAATTAGACTTTTTAGAAAGGTGAAAAATATGAAAAGTATAGAACAGTTTCTTCTAAAAAAATAAATGAAAGGACATAATATTTATAATCTTCTGATTTCTGGTAGAGTGGTATCCTCTCTACCTTTTATAAGAATTATCTGGGTTTGAAAGACTCATCAGACTAGGCATTTTTTATTCATTACAAATGTCTTGTATCATATTCCCATTCACAAGCTGTAAGTCTTCATGCAGTAAATTATTAATGAAATAAACATTCATCAGTTCAGCCATTAGAGGCTGATATTTAAATAAAAAACTAGTACCATAATTATTAACAGTAAAGAAATCATTAATAAATTAGAAATCCAATGTATATTAAATTACAAGCAGAAATTAATAAAAATAATGATCAACAAAAAATTAATGAAATGAGAAATATCTATACTTACGAGGCAAATCTTTACATTCAGTAAATGGATCACCAACTGTAGGTGGTGGACAGCTGCAAACAGGACTGTGGTTGATAACTTGACATATGGCACGGAAACCACACACCCCAGGACAAGGGTCAACACATTTATTATTGACACAAGCACGATTTCTTGGACAATCGGAGCTGATTACACATTCTGGTCTACATCCAGATGTACTTGGAGAACCTTGGAAACCAGGTATACATTCGCAAACAGCTGCTCCATTTACAGTGCGACATATTGTATTTGGACCACATGGTGATGGTGTACATGGATCTGTGGATGGTGTTGCTAAAATAACAAGATAAAAGTACTTGCAACAAAGATTCTGATGAATAAAAAATCTTTATAGAACAAAATCAACATATTAAAAATTATATCGGCTTATTAAATCATGAAGTAAATTTTCTATGTAAATTAAATATTATAAAACACAGTCAAAAATAAACATAAAACCTCTGTATACATTTCTAAACAAAATTCTCAAATGTTAAAAAAACATTAAAAGGATAAATTAGAAATTCATCTGACTAATAATAACAAAAATTTAGTTAAAAAATATGCATGATGATTGACAATTACAAAAAGACCAATGATTTTATCAAAATATAACAGAAATCGCATTAAGGTATTCTATAGAAAAATTAATTTAATTCAGTAAAGGTGATGTATTTGTTTAATTTTTCTTTTACATTTCAGTGGAATATTATGAAGCCAACTAATTCAGTATTAAATTTTGACAACCCCATGAAAATTTTATATGCTTTCTGGTAATGTAATATAATTAAAACAAATTATCAAGTAAATAGATAAAAAATAACCATAACCATGTTATGGTTAGTTTTTATGATTTTTTTACAAATGGAAAACATAAATAACTATTTTGACTATGCTGTTCTGTTCTCACTTACTATACACATGTACTGTTCGGGTCAATATGACCCGAGGCAATAATTTTTTTTAATTTTGTAAATCAGTCTAAATTTTCATTTGTAATAATTAAGTTTTCTTCATGTTATGGTTAGTTTTTATGATTTTTTTTTTACAAATGGAAAACATAAATAACTATTTTGACCCTGCTGTTCTGTTTCCATTTACTATACACATGTACTGTTCGGGTCAATATGACCAGAGGCAATAATTTTTCTTTAATTTTGTAAATCAGTC
>JAAAKQ030055005.1:4782-16091 GCA_010016005.3 Zanna intricata | reverse complement strand
GGAGGGGGGGGGGGGGGGGGAGGGGGGGGGGGGGGGGAGGGGGGGGGGGGGGGGGGGGAGGGGAGGGGGGGGGGGGGGGGGAAGGGGGGGGGGGGGAGAGAGAGAGAGAGAGCGCAATATATCGTGAATGAATCAGAATCAATGCCCACCAAAACCTACTACAGATAAACTGATGAAATTTTTTATATACGTTCTTTGTACAATCAACAGTAATAAAAGTTTTTTTTTTGTACTCCGATTTTAAATTGTTAAAATATTGTAACAATGAAATTTAATATTTTTTTTAATTACTCAGTAACAAATGAAGATTTCAACATGATTTTTGGTACATGCAATTTTCATATAGACATCTAAGAACTAGTTTCTAGATTTATCAAAATATGAATCTGAAAGAAATGAAAAAGGGTAAAAGAATTTTTTTTAAATCATTGGAAATTTTCCCCATTTCCTAGATATTTTAACCGAGATATTCAGTAGATTTAGACTTGTAAAAATTCTTCAGATAAATATCTAAGAACCGATTTCGGGATTTTTTGAATTTCGGTTTTTAATGGGTGCGACCTCATATGCCGCAGCTATTCAACCTACATAGCTACTATCACTGTATGTGCAATGCGACTGCCTGCAACTGCCACCGGTTAAGTTGTCTAAAAACATAAAATAAAAAAAATTGACCACGACAGGTAACGCAAGTAACAATATAACGTGGGCAAAGTCAGGGATGCTAGTATATATATTTATATACAGAGTAGAAACTGAAAAACTTTCTGGATATATTCTACTGGTGAAAATAATGTAAAGAGTACATGTAAACTTAGGTATAGAAACTTTTTTTCGAGGTACGATTTACGAAAGATTTTTCCCGGTTTTTAGTACTTAAAAAGAAGCTCTATTGTAATTTTTGAGACCCAAATTTAGGAATAAAGTTGGTGGTATTTTATGTAATTTTAGCTGGGAAATATTATAAAACAGATACAAGAACTGTAGCTCCAGTGTTTCTTAAGATACCTGACCTTTTTTTTTAGTTCGTAGTACAATAACTGAACTAAATGACTAATAAATGCAGACGATGTAGTAACAAAACTTTAAGAGAATTTAATTCGAAGAAACATTAATGTAAATACAGCAAATAAAAATTAAGTAAATAAAAACTTCTATAAATCGGTTTTTTATTGAAGCAATACGGACGAAAAATAGAAAGAATATAGTATTATTATTTTGTATCCAATATACATTCGGTGGTGTAACAGCATTTACCAATGAAAGGGTAATTTCCAGCGTGTTCGTTTTCTGTTGAATGCCAAGTAAATCATCGTATTAATGATGAACATCGTGCGTTCAGCATATTCCGTGTAGCCCAGACACTAGTAGAAGGCAAATTTCGTATCGCAGTGCTTTGTCAAAAATCAAAGTGTTGCGCATCCTACGGAAAGATAATCTGTAACATTTCCATCTGCTCAAGGAAAGGATAAACACTTAAAATACGAGTACTTTTTTCATTATTTTCACTAGTTCTTGAAAGTTCATCCATTTCTTCGTGGGACACTCGATATGTATATATATTATAGACTTTTGATTTTATTCATTTTGTAATGGAATTTTTTTTTGAAAAGTAAATGACTGGGATATGTAATTAGAAATTTATATTATAACTTATCATGAAGTAAATAAATTGTTCTTCATAATTTATTTTTATGCTTTATAATTTATTATAATAATGACAGCTTCATTTGTCATAATTTATTCGTATATTTTCTACAATCTATAATGTAGAAAATACTTTGAGGTAAAAATAATTATCATATTTATAAAAGAATATCGAATTTATAGAGGATAGCATAAAATCAGTCAAATGTTTGTTTACAAAAAATGATTTTCTGTCTGCATAATTACTCAAATACAATAGAAAATTCCTTCATAGTGAATAGAAATAGGTTAATTGTTATATGAATATAAGTTCATAAATTGATGATAATTACCGGTATACTATCAACTCAACCTAATACTACTAGTATGTCATTAATATTATTCCTATGTTGTATTAATTAAAACTTTAAGAAAGAGATTTATCAGCTAGTGTTAAGAGGGAAATATTAAAATGAGTCAATCTTAATGAAAAGATTTTGATTTTTATGTAAAGTTCCAGATTCTTGTTGTCTTGCTTCCACCATTATATACTTTTCTTTTAGCTATTACCGTAAGAAATAAATTATTTTAAAGAAACGTATTAGCAATATTATTAGAATTCTGAAAAACAGATTTGATTTCACCATAAGTTTACATTTATAGATAAAAAATAAAAAAAATTGTGTTTTTTTTTTTTACTCAACCGTATGATAAATTCGTTATGAAAAAAAAATGTTTACATTATTCTAAGAAAATTATGTGAACATTTTTCTTTAATAAATTTAATCTAGTATGAATGTAAAAATGGTTGCTACAACTCTAAGAAAGTAAGTTTTCTTAATGAAAAAGGAATGAAGATAAAGAAATACATCTGCTTAAAAATGTTAAGCAATTTTTTATGATAAAGAAAGTCACCAATTTCTGAGATTTGGTGGAAAGCTTATCCTTCGTAATAAGTCACTTATAAAGGCTACATTTTAAAATTAGTTTTTTCAGAAAACAAGAGATTTTAAAAATACACAATATAATAAATCACTACGTGAATTCTTTTAAGATAAATCTTTCTTCTCAAATAATTTTTTTTCTGCTTCTAGATTTATTTTACTCCGTTTGTAAACTTACTATTTATAATTAATTCCAAAATATAAACTGTTACGAAAGTAGTATATTTGAATAGCGTTAGGTAAATCACCGCCGGCCTCCATGGCGCGAATGGTAGCGTCTCGACCTTTCATTCGGAGGTCTCGGGGTTCGAAACCCGGTCAGACATGGCATTTTCCACACACGCTACAATTCATTCATTTCATCCTCTGAAGATATACCATAACGGTGGTTCCGGAGGTTAAAAAAAAAATAAAGGTATGAATCACCAAAGATTTTTTTAACCCTTAGTTCATGTTGATTATGCTATTGCAGCAGAAGAAAAAGAGTTTGTAAAATTTTACTTGATGTAGATTTACGTAGTAAAATATTTAAATTAATTTTTTAAATATAATCAATTAGAAAATAGCTTTTATATATCATATTTCAAAAGAGTAATTCATATAAATATACATGTATATAATTTAATAAAATAAAATAAATCCGTCACTTTTAGAGAGAAGAAAAAGTTAGATAAATGATTATTTAACTGAATAAGAGAAGCTATGGTTTCTTTAAGAGTAATTTTGCTTTTATGTAGTAATATAAAGGTATAAAGCTATAAAGATGGTGTTGAACGGGAGAACGTATGAGGTACAAACTTTTCAGGAGTGTTCTTTGAACAGTAAAAGGAAGTAAATTAACTAGGAAATAGAAATTGTGAAAGAAACTTAGGGCTTCTACAGTAGAAAATAAATAGATCAGTTTCATTCATCTATATTTTGATTTTTATCAAAACCTTAAAATTCATAAACAGTCATTCTGTGATCTGATCAATTTTAAAACATAATAGTTAAGTATAAAAATAGAAAAATTTCTTAATTTTGAAAAAATAATACTAAGTAATAAATTATACCCCTTTCCTGTAATCCTGTAAGAAAATATTTTGAAAAAGTAAATTTTTTATCAGATTGATGTTTGTTTCTGAATGTATATATGTATCCCAAGCAAATGTTCTAGATGATCTGAAAAAACGTCAATCAAACTCGAATAATTTATCTACTTTTTTGTCTTTTTGAAAACAAACTTCACATTCCAAACATGGTAAAGAGAAGAATTAAAACTAATTCTTTGGTTTTTTTTGCTAAGTCATGTTCATTTTGGATCAATCATGCAAGAAAGATGGAGCAATACAAATATTTTCAGTCTCTTTAATTGAAATACTGACTGTATAATAAAAATTATTTTTAGAAATAAAAAACCAATTCCGATTAATGCTAATTCTTATTATAATGCTTTAAATGCATCTAAACTATAGGAAAAAAAATCTGATTTGGACACTGACTTCCTTATATGCCTATTAAATTACATATTCACATATTTTTAAATATATAAATCTTGTAAAAATGTTTAAAAAGTACATAAAAATGTTTTCATTAATAACTTCTGATATTTATCATATTATTTTTTCTCTTTATTGTTATTATTGAATTATTATTTATTGTAAAACTTTTTTACAGTCAGAACTTAGGATTATTAATATATGAATATATTTAGATAAAAAAAAAGTGTTTAAAAAAAGAAGATGAAGTCTGATTCGATCCGATGTTTACCCATGTAAGATCCAAATATTTCATCAATAAAATGTTATTTGGCTATAACTATGAAACCCATGAAAATAAGTACCACTTATGAAATATCGTTGAAAAGTTCTCAATGTTACTGCATTTAAGAAAAAGTCCAATATCCAAATTTTTTTTTAAATTTTTTGGACACTTTTGGTTTAGTCGATTGCAATCAAAAGAGGAGGGGCACAATTAGATGTTACAACAGTCCTAAATCCAAAATTTCTACATTCTACGCTAATCGTTTTTTAATTATGCGGGATACGTACATATGTGCGTCAATTCGAAAGTAGTCAAAGTGGATTCAAAGATGATCAAAATAGATGTTGAAATCTGAAAATCTATATTTTTTTGTTTACAATACTTCCTTTACATCGTATAAGGAAGTAAAATATAAAAATATGTTAAATAGTGGGATAATTTGTCTAAAACTCATATTTTTTTTTTAAATTTCGTTTATTGATATACTTTTACGTTAGTTATAAATGATCTGTATTTTGTATTTGGTTATATACAAATTTATGGGTTGTTAGCATTACGAAAAATCCTTACTAATAAACTTAAAATTAATTTACAGAAGACACAGTTTCTAAAATCTGTTAAAAATTTGGATTAAAATTTTGTTTTTAAAGCCCAACAAATAAAGAATTTTAAAATCATAATCCCATAAAGGTCTCATTTTTATATTTTGAATTTTTCTTACTTGTACAAAATGTTAATATTAACCCGCATTCGAAAGATAAAAGTACATGAAATTAAAAAAAAACAAACAAGAAAAAAACAAAACTATTTTATCTTTTAATACAAATCTTTTAATACCAAAATCGTTTAAGTGTCGTCTATTAGTCGATCTAAATAATTTAAATATTAAAATAGGCACTCTATTTTTTATTATAGGTTTTTTTTCATTAATCTAATTATTAGGAGTCTAATTTTTTTCACCTCTACTTGCTACTTCTCAGTGATTGTAAATAAAAAGAATCATTTCTCTTTTAAGGCGAATATTATTTATCAATTTATCTTCTCGATTCGGGGCTTTGGTATTTCTCTAATCCACGTGTATCTTCTATCGTACAAACGGCATTATTCATAGCTTGCTTACGTTGCCAATAATAATGTTCGTTTTAAATGTGAATCTGCATTACTAGAGATTACTAGAGAAACTGTGATTAAAAATAATTTCAACGCCTATATTAATCACAAAAAGACGCTTTTTGAAATTTCCCGACTATACAGGGAAAAACAACGAACAATTATAGAAATAAACCCCACAGTGAACGGAATGAGAATGTCTCTTGTATAAATAAAAAAATAACCTGAATTTTTTTTTTTTTTTTTGTATAATACTGTACATTAAATAAATTTGACTCGGTGAAAAAGGAAATGGTAAACAATTTCATTCCTTATTATCATAAGTAAGACTGGCATGTTTGTTGGATGCGTCCCAACAGAAATATTATTTATTAACATATTATAATCATCTGTTTTTTTGTACCCCCTTTCAGACACAGAATACACCTCTTTAATTATGTATACAGCAGCACTACGTGATGTATGCTGTTCGTAGGACACCGACTTTAGATAGTAAACATGCGTTTTGCATTATCTTGAAATCCTTCAATGATTAATGATAAAAACTTTTTTCCCGATACGAAGACTTGCCTGAAGGACGCCTTATGTAATGAATTTTTCATAATCTAAAATTTAGTGACAAAGATATTAAAAGTTTAACGAGCATAAGGTTACTTGGAAATTGTTTTAAATTTCTTTTCTTTTCTATTTCAAAACTTATAATTTTCTGTAAAAGTTAACTTTGTATTTAATTAGACTGTTAAAAGGAAAGTTTTACTAAAGTTTCATTTAGTATTATGTGTTAAACAACATATCTTTATTGCCTACTTTACCGTAGTTCTGAATTATTACATTAATTTTAAATATAAACGAATGACCTTTTTTTTCGTTTTATTATCCTATGAATAATATAATGATTATTTTTATGAAATTGATACCTTCAGCGTAAGTTTGTGTCTCCCATAGTTCAAACATATACATAAAATTATTTACGTTTAATATTGACATTTAATTCTAAGTGTAAATTCTTTCAACTCTAAACATTAAAAGGAAGTTTACCATTAATTACACTTTTTTCCCCAGAAATCATCAGTCATTTGATTCAACAGATAGTATTCTATATTCCTTGTGTACTTTTAAATTCTTATTGGTTTACTTATTTCAATTACAACTTCCTTTATAGATTTTACATTATTACGCCCCTTTATCAATAAATTAAATAAACCTTATCTTAATGTTTGAAGACCATCGTAGTTTGTTCTTTACAAGATTCTGCCACCAACGTCTTTCATTTTTCTGTTCATTTTAAGTGATCTTATTTTAAATTTTACGAAAACTAACTTAGTTAACTCAATTGACAAATTAAAATTTATAACGGATTATTAAAACTGATTATTTAAAATTTCTAACGGAGAGTTTACTGATATAGCCACCCACGTTGCTAATGGAGATGTACCATACGTTTGTACGAATACTGATATTTCAGAATATATATTGAACAAACAAACCAGGAAAAGAATTGTTTTGTTTAGACATTTAACGATCTTAAATAAACTATAGAAATAATGTTTCTCAGTATTTCATTCTGAAATATAGTAATTGGACCATTTTTATTATTTTTTTTTTATTAACGTAAAAGAATTTATGGTAAATCAGATAGACGATGAATTGAAAAACAGGAATTATTTCCAATATTTTCTGATATTTGAAATTTTTATATAAATACTGGAATAAATTGCAGTAAAAAGATTTAATGTTAATAAAAATAATTTATTTTACATAAAAGAATAGTTTATATGTTGCATGTTTTTTAAAAAATAAGACAAAATGTTATAATCGCAAATACAATTTTCCGGAAGTTTAGTGTACGATATCATTTATCGTTTTGAAGATCAGTATCATTATATTTAACATTAAATTTAATATCAGAAGTGTTTTAGACCAATCGGCGTAGATGCATTGTTTTAGATAATTCAAATTTTTGGTGTATTTTGACCTATTTTAATTTTTATATTTATCATTGTTCTTATTATTTAGATGTATATTTACAGTAGAAAGTGTTGTTAATCATATGTTATTTCTCTCTTAAGCATAGATTGTTGTTAAGTTCCCCTCGGAAAATAATTAAAAAAAAAAAAATTAAATTACTCCATGCTATGATCAAATTCTTATATGTTACATTTTATTTTGCTTTTTTTAGTGAACTATTAGATAATTCTGATAGAAAACAATTTTTGAATTTCATGCTATTCAGTTTTAAAAGAAATCAATTTTTATTAGGGAAAATAATATTTGTAGAAAATATAAACTTAATAAAAGTAATTCAGTAATTTAAAGTTCTTATAATTCATAAATACGAGAAGATACCCAAAAATAACCGGAATCATGCTGCGTTGGTTTCGACTACGGAATCATGTTCCATAGTATGCGGTTCTCCCGCTAGGAAAGCGTCAAGCGATTTTTTCCGAGTCAGTCTACTTAGCAGCGTCATCAGGGAAGGTTATGTCTAATTTCTGTGAAAGCTGATTTCCAACTACTAATTTTTTGTCACGATGGACTTTAATAAACATCGCACGGCGAGTGGTGGATTCAGGATTGGTTACACCAGGTTAGAATGTTATTCAGGGTTTCCACTTGGAGATTCTGAGAAGATTGCACAGCAGTTTGTACAAAAAAGGCCTGACAGACAACTGCTTTTTCCACTATAACTATGCCACTGCTTACTCAGATTTCTCATACGCCAGCTTTTGACAAAACGTCGGCAGTCTCCCTTTCTTCAATCCCTTTTATATGCTTTAGCTCCATACTATTTTTATTTTGCTCCCGCAAATGAAGAGGGTCCTGAAAGGAAAGGGTTTTTCTAAAATGGATGAGGTGAAGAAAAATGCCAGGAAGGTGCCTTCAGTCATCACAACGGACGAATTTAAAAATGTTTTGAACAATGGAGTCATGGAATGGAAAAATGTATTAGCTGTAATTGAGAATATTTTGATGATGATTGAAGGTTTCTGTAAAAAAAAAAAATTAACATATAACTTATAAAAAAAAAAAAAAATGTTTTTTTTAATTTTTAATTTATTATATTGTTCGTTCGTGTGATATTAGTACTTGTGTGATAATAGCTAATTATTAAAAAAAATCTGTGTAATTTATGTTCATGTTTTTATACGATTATTATGTAAAATATAACAATATAGCAATTTCGATAAGGAAAGAGTAGAAAAATATATCTCCTTTTTTTTTATTCAGTAAACTTACAAAACGAGTTGCATCAATAATGTTCGAAAAACATCGCTTGCCTCCTGGTTGTTTTTTTTTTATGTGAATTCTTTAAACCACTTGCTTCGCATCAACCCGAAAAGATAAGACGTAGATCGCTCGCATAAAAAAACATCCGACTTCCTACCCCGTTATTTCCACTCAATACAATCGTTACGATGTTTTCTACAGGTTCCAATATTTCTTACTAACTGAAAGATTAGAGCTGTAGGTTATGTAAATACTTGTTATTTTTCTTTTCTAAAGCAGATGAATTACATATTTTTTATTTAAATGAAAAAATCATTCATTAATTTTATTTGTAACTGAGGTTTATTAAAATCACCGTACTATTTTTTGACAGTTTCACACTTTATTATATTTTATTTTTCATACTTTTTCCAGTTATATTTTTTAAATTTTTTTTTCTTGTGAGGTTTAATAGAACCGACAGAGTGTATCTCATCATATCCATATTCTGTTGATTTGAATTAAAAATTATCAAACCTCAGAATGTTTTATCTATGAAATTTTATATTTTATTTAATTGTAGTTATTAAATTTTTCTTTGGCTTCCCTATTATGTCTGTCACAAAATATAACAATCTGGACATTTAAATACATGACCAACAAATATAGTTCGTCTCCAACCGTATTCTATTACATATTTCTCTTCTATCTTATTTTAAGATCTCTCCATTTCGATTTTTATCAACCTATTAAAGTTAACACATTCTTTCATCAAACCTTAAAGAAGTCCGCTTCTTTTCCTTTTTTTATTTTCTATTGATCATGTTTCTCTTTCATAAATATTTTTCAATCAAAATATTTTAAAGGATCTTTTTCTAGTTTTTATCTAAATTCGACATTTTTCTTTATAGATTTTTTTTCTACGCCATAGTACGCATTTCTGGCATTTTATTCCTCACATTCCAATTTATAACACATTTATTTCTTTATAACCCAACATATTTTCCATGTTTACATTAATTCTTTCTAATATTGAAACTTTAATATTTAATAAATGATTTTCCTGTTTTTTTTGAATACTGCGCTTTGGTTCTTATAATATGTAATTCCTCTCTATTACCATTGTGGTTCATGTTATTTATATTTAATCTTATTCGTTTTCAGTGTTAATTTCTCAAAAAAATATCATAGTACATTTCGCCATTAAAATAAGAATTACTACAACTGAATCTTAAGAACATTACTTTTTCTTACATTACAGTTTTTTCGACTCATATATTTCTTTTAATTCTTGTTACTAACTGTATATACTATCTGAAAAGCAACTGGAACTATCTGCTATTACGTTCGATGAATATCACGTTTAATTGATAAATGATGTAGTTTTTCTATCTATATGTAACATAAATCTATAAAATATTATAATTTAAAAAGAGTATATTTAATTATGAATAATATATAATTTTTAAGTGCGAATGTACGAATAATTAAAAAAAACTTCTACAAAGGGGCGTGTAATCGGGTTATATTTACATAACCTAAACATCATGTTTCTGTGGTTTTTGCTTTTAAATTTATTTAGAAAAATTTCTTTAATTTATATCTTAATTTTTGGAATAAAGCTCTCATTATAGAGAAACAATAAAATATTAATAAAATAAACAAATCTTTTATTAAAAAAAAAAAAAAACTACCAGGTAATTCTAAATATTAACACATATAAAAAAAAAAATTATTATTAACTAGACGTTAAATTAATTTTAAATTTATTTTTCGACCTCCGTGGCGCGACTGGGAGCGTTTCAGCCTTTCATCCGAAGGTCTTGCGTTCAAATCCCGGTAGGCATGGCATTCTCACACGCTAAAAATCATTCATCTCATCCTCTGAGGTAATAATCAACGGTGGTTCCGTATGTTAAGAAAAAAAGAAGAAAAAAAAGATATTTATTTAACTGGGTTGGTGTAGTGGTTAAACTCGTAATCGCAAATCAGGTGATTTCGTAGTCGAGAGTTCTAATGTTCAAATCCTAATAAATGCTATTACTTTTAGGGATTTTAATACTAGATCGTGGATACCGGTGTTCATTGGTGGTTGGGTTTCAATTCACCACATATCTCAAGAACGGTCGATCTGAGACTGCACAAGACTACACTTCATTTACATTCATTCACATATAATCCTCACTCACCCTCTGAAGTAATACCTAACGGTGAATCAGGAGGCTAAACAGAAAAAAGAAAAAGAAAGAAAGATATTTATTTAGCTAACAAATTTTTTTGTATTATCAAGATTTAGTAAAGTTTGTATCACATATATTTACAATAGTTACTGTAAATTAGTAACCATAGCCTTCCTTTACTATACATTTTGCAATCGATCTTGGTATAAACATATTATTAATTTTTACCCTTGAACGGAGACGGTATTTGCGTTTGAGTTAAGTAGTTGTGAGTGTGTATGTCTTTCCATTTTTCTCAAAAATTACTGGATTGATTTCTATGCACTTTCTTTGGATTAAATAGGTATCACTTCAGAGCAAATACTTGATTAGTTTTACAGTTATAAGCTGACAGGGAGTTATTGCTATTTATGAAAGAAAGGTGTGAATAAAAGGAATTTTTAATCTTGTAATTGAGACATGGGGAACAACGTCAAATACAATTTCTGTTTTAGAACTT
>JAAAKQ030054994.1:0-16092 GCA_010016005.3 Zanna intricata | reverse complement strand
GTAGCCCGGTTCCCTTTCCCTAGACTCCCCACCACCACTACAGCACCAGATACCGGTTAGCAGACGCTATGACGGCGTGGGGCAGGCTCAGTCCGGTTACTTATTATACAGACCCTGTATTTAACTCGATGTTAAATAATGAAGACAGTGCAGATTGGGCTTGATTTAAAGAAGTTTGCAAAAATTTTCTCAGCAAACAAAAATCTGACAATTACTACGATATTGTTAATCAACTTCTTACTTCATAGAGCTACGGGATGTAATATGTTGTTGAAAATAAATTTCCTCCACTCACATCTGGATTTTTTTCCTGGATAACCTTGGAGAAAAAAGTAAATGACGAACACAATGAACATTTCTACAAAGACATTTTGATAATGGAAAGCCACTATAAAAAGAAATGGGTATTCCATAACATGCTAGCTGATTACTGTTGGACATTAATTTGGAATGTACATGAGGCTATTTATAAAGAAAAGCATTGGTGAAAACACAAATATGGTCATGCAAAATTATAAATTTTACAGATTTTAACTATATTTTCCCTTAATTTTTTTTTTTTTTGAAGCATAATTTATTTAAATTTAAGGTTGATAGAAAAATTGGAAATTTCATATTGCTGCAACATAGGTCATAAATCAATAATAAAAAAAGTAAAATAACAAAAGTAATGAAAAAAATACATAAAGCTACAGTAGCATTCCACAATTAGCCCACCAGGCTGGTCTAGTGGTTAACGCGACATCGCAAATCAGCTGGATCCACTATATCGTGGATAACGGGATTCTTTGGTGGTTGGGTTTCAATTAATCACACATCTCAGGAGTAGTCGACTTGAGATTGTACATGACTACACTTCATTCACATTCATACATATCATCATCCTCATAAGTAATATCTACTTCCTAGTTATTATTGGTTCTGGAGGCTAAACAGAAAAAGAGAGCATTCCACAATTGCCATCACATTCAATCTTACTTCCAGGCATACAACAACAAATACTGTATAAGCAATATTGTTAAAACATTAGTTATATATAAAGAATATAAAATTATATTTGTCATCATAAAAAATAGAAAAAAAAAATAACAACCATCATAACTTAAATTTAATACTTATATACATTAAAAGTGCCTGGAATTTTATATACATTACATATATAATTCCAGGCAGGCAGGCAGGCATGCACACGCACGCACACATGAAACCAATATAAATATATTTTTTTATTTTTTGCCGGCCTCTGTGGCGGAGTGGTAGCATCTCGGCCTTTCATTCGGAGGTCCTGGATTCAAATCCCGGTCAGGCATGGCATTTTTCACACACGCTACAATTCATTCATCTCATCCTCTGAAGATATACTTAATTGTAATTTCTATTTATCACCATTGGGATAGTTGACTATTTCTGTCTAGTTAGAAAATGTCTTTAAAAAAAAAAATCTGTCTAAATTCTATTAAGATAGACAAACTACAATTAAAGTACATCAGATCATCTGACACTCATATTACACAATGAACATTTTTTTTTTCTTGGTAGGTTATAATTATTTAAATATAATAACTCATTTTAAACAATTGCTTCTAATATAATCACACACAAACAAGACCATAATAGAGTAATCAACTTCTATTATGTTTTTTTTTATTCATTTGTTTATACTGTGCATATGTTAATTCAAAGATCATCTTACAAATGTCTTTTAGCTTAAAAACACCTAATGGAAAGTGTATCCACAGCAATTCATAACTTGCATTTGAAGCCAAAATATCTCTTGACTTTTTTTTACACCATCTTCAGAATATCTATTCGTCGGCAAGATATGTCATCTTATGTATTTCAAGTGTAATTTAAAACAGAATAAAAATAGTCAACGTTTAATCTCAATATAAAAAGCTTATGATGTATTTGGTGAAAAACTAAAAACAAACCATAAAACTAATATCACAGTCATAATTTTAAAAATAATATGAAATAAAATTAAAACTAAAATATAAAGTGTTATTAAAAATCCATGAGAGGTATAAAGGCCCCTTAACGGATAAAAAAAATCTGTCAATTTTAAATTTTACTAAAAATGTTTATGTGTCGCAGAAATACAAGAACCCTATCTATCACTGTCTTCTCATTTCCTAGGATATAGCGAATGTTTTCGGGTAATTTAAATTTGTGACGTAAGGCCGCATAACATATGCAGTCAATCAAAATATGATGCATAGTTAAACGGCAGTCACATCTTCTACAGAGTGGTGGATTCTCTCCTAACATCAGATACTGTGAGCTGCTCTTGTATGATCTATCTGCAATCGGCAAAGGACTACTTCTTCTCGACGAATGTGTCTGTATGAGGAGTCCCATGGCAACACAGTATTTTTAATATGGTGAAGTTTATTATTGACTGTGGCCATCCAGTTATTTTTGCACTTTGCACGAAAGTGAGTTTTATATGATTAATAAAGTCGCATGTAGTACACGTGTAGTGAAAGACGGTTGACTACATGCATCCTTAGCTGCGGAATCCGCATGTTCATTTCCTGGAATCCTCATGTGGCTAGAGATCCAGCAGAAACTCACTTGTGTGTTGTGATGGTTCATCTCAGCGATTGCGTTAAGTATCTCTATGACAACAGGATGTTTGGAATAGAAGTTTTTTAGGGCTTGGAGAGAATCTGATGAAACATGAAAGTTATGACACAACTATTACAACTAGTTGTACCCTTACTTTTACTAATATTCTCTGTCATATTATGATTTTTTATTTTCTGCTAACCTGCTAGAGTTCCAAAACATTCTAACTTTGGATTTATCATGATTTAAGTTTCACATTTTTCAACAATCAGATAGAGTATTTATTATATGACATCAGAAACGTGATGTCGTCTGCATATATCAGTAATTTTATGAGATAATGAAAGCGGGGACACCACCTGTCAAGCACTCTAGGTAGTTAATAAACAAAAGAAAAAAAAACAGAAGAGAGCTTAATAAACAATCCTATTTAAGGCACACAAAATTTCAAAACTTAGAGGTAGTTCTTCTAAATTCCACATCATTGCCGCAGTTCTGCTACATACAACCTTTAGCATTCCTATCAAGTCTGATGACAGATCTAACTTTTACAATTTAAAAAATTAATCATGGTGATTATTATAATCAAGTGAAGATATAATCTGCCATAGAATCATTTTTGGGATGAAAAACTGACTGTCCTGAACAGACTGAGATAACTGATCAATTCTTTCCCTACTGCTTACTTTTATTTCCAGTAAATGTGTCGCATGATTTAATTAACTTATCACATTTATGTAACTTGCAATCAATAAGAGGTAATTACTAACTTTGATGCTTTCTCTGAATTATGTAAATGCACTCTTATCTTAAAATGTTTTATTTTTCCCTTGCCTTTGGGTCATAATTCTTGAACAAAAAAATTTCAGCATCTCTTTAATTTATAAATTTTTCTACAGATCACACACTTGATAAAATGCAACCAATACAGGTCAGTTTATAGTCAAGCCAACCTTTATTCCTATCCCAAACTGCAAGAATATTCCTCCCAATCAATGAAGTTCAAATATTTTTGCCTGACCTGCAAATAAAATTTGTGTCGCCAACTTTAACATCAGTACTGAGTAAACTAACATAGATTAATTATCTTATACATACCCTCAGTATCTTCATTTTTGTATCATATAATATTTATATTTAGTATCTAAATCTTCTAGTCATAAAATGGCTACAGGCTATAGAAACATGCATGTGTGTATATATATATATATGTGTAAATATAATTAGAAAAAGTTATTACGTAGTAAGATGGAATTAAAGTTGAATAAGTATTATATTTATGGATTAGTGTATGGATGTGGAACACTGATACTTAAGAGATATGCTGGAAGAATTTGAAATGTAAACATGGAAGAGACTGGAGAAGATTAAATGGACAAACAAATGAAAAATAATAAGTAATAAGCACAAGAATTTTTCATCAGAAAAATTCAGAATAGGAAGGCTATCAAAAGCTGGGACATAACATGAGAGGATTGATTAAAAGTGTTAGAACGATTATCAGAAGATAAACATAAGAAAAAAGTAAAATCTAGAGAATCAAAAAGGAAATGGGAAGTAAAGACTTAATAGTAAAGGAGAATGGTGAAAAGGAACTGCTTCATGGCAGATAACTGTGGTCATACATAATTAATAAATTCACACTAACCTTGGTCTAGGTTTATCTGGTAATCTGTTGCTACCTAATCTTTCTCTAAACGGTGAACTTCCAACAACATTGCCCTGGAAATACAATAATTAAATTAAATAGACAGAAAATTTATTAAATTAACATATCAACCTTAAACATAAAAAATTACAATTGAATAATAATGAACATATTCTAATTTAAAGTAATATATGAAATACAATAATACTGCTAGGCATTTACTTACTAGAATAATAGCAATTAGAAATTGTTTTAATTTTTTAGAACCTAAATTATGAAGGGTTTGTAACAATTATTTCAAATTAATAATAACAAATACATTAAGACGATTGCCAAACAATAATTAAGTAATATTTAATTCATTTTTGTTTTATATTAATTCATTTAATTAATATGTTTTAATAAAATTCACAAAATACACACACAGAAATAACATGCATAAATGTATTTTATTAATCAAATAATAATGGGTATAATAATTATTATATCTATTAATATCACTTTATTTTAAACATTAACAGCCTCATAACATTTATACATGCAATGCAAATAGCCCCTTATTTTAATTTTATTAAGATATCTTAGATAGGCACAATAAAAATGTAGTAATTCATGCTACATATAATAATAAAAGTTATAACATACAGTACCAATGTCTATATAAAAACACTTTAGTTAAAAAAAAATGACTGATAAATTAAGTAAAAATAATTTAATCAAATTACAACATACCTTTAAATCAATTGATACATATATTTTAATACAGGTGATGAGATAGCTGTGCCAAAATTAATGTAAATAAGGTAAGAGCTTATGGCAGACAAAAAAAAAAATAATCATAATAAATGAAAATGATTTCTTTAATATAGAATTAAAATCAAGAACATTTAGGTGCAGCATTTATGCATAAAGAATATTTAAGATTTCTTCTTATAGGGAAAATAAATTTGAAAATATGTTAAGAAATTAAAATGTTTTCTTAAGAAAGAGAAAAAGCAAATATAAATCCAACTGAAATATGAAAAATACAGAAGAGTAAAATATAGTTAATAATTTCACATTCAATACAAGTTAGATACTTTTACAGACCTAAAGTAAAATTTTCAAAAATATTTTTACTGAATTATGCTATAAAATGCCTTACATAATTTTTTTGAAGAAATACATGATAATCTTTGATATTATAAAACCCCAATAAAACAATATAATTGAGTTTTTAATACTTTTTTTTAACATTTTTCATCAGTTTTGAGTTTATGCTTTAAATACTTAATGATTCCATTAATTCTTTTAGCCTTTCACAAAAATGTTTTTGCCTTTATTGAAAAGTGCTTCATAATTTATATGCCATCACACTCCAGCTTAAACAAACTAAAGATTCCATTAATCCTTTCAGAATCAATGCAATCCCATATCCTTCAATGGTTTGAATAGTTTCAATGATAGCCATAATCATAGCTATCTGCATTTTTTCACATAATTACCTATGATTCTGTCATCAAATCAATTAAAACTAATTGCTTATAATTAAAAAACAAAGACAGTTATCATATAATGGTGGTTACAATTGTTTTTCTCATAAAATTTTACATTAAAACAATGTATTATATGTCACCATCTTATTTAAAAAAAAAAGAAGTTATTCAATGTGGTGGATCCAAGCTGGCAGACAAAAATTTCAAAGTACTACGGTAAACAAATATAAATGGGATTTTTGTTTGCGAGTGTCTATGATTTTTAGGACTGAGCTGTGCTTTTAGTATGCTTGGGAGGGGGTCATTAGAAGTGGAAAGAGCCGAACATTCCACACTCCCAACCAATTCATCAGTAATGCTGATGATGTCTGAACAACAAATGCACCCCTCCACTGTGCAACACATAATTATAGCATTTCTTACTCATGAAGGAGTTCAAGCGACAGAAATTTTTCAAAGACTGACTGTACAGTTCAGGGACCAAACATTGTCAAGGAGTCGTGTGTTTGCCTGGTATAAAGAATTCAAGGAAGGGTGAGAACAGATGGAAAATCAGGAACACGATCACCATCCTCAGACCTGCATTACAGATGAAAAAAATTTGTGCGGTTCAAGACATTCTTGAAGATGATCGACGGGTGAGAGTATCCAAATTGCAGAACAGGCCGGAGTAAGTTAGGGGAGCTGTCAAGTGACATAACTTTGTGTTTGTGGTCATCACATACAACCTACAGTTCTGTAAAGTATCTTTCAGATAGGTCCCATGCCTTTTGACCACAGATCAGAAGTTGAGAAGTTTGGAGGTCTGTTAGAGGCTTACAGCAAGGTTTACAAAAAAAGGTAATGCATTTTTGAGTTGGATTATCACCTGCAATGAAATGTGGGTCCACCACTACACTCCCCAGTTGTAACAAGCCAGTAAGGAATGGCAAAGGTAAGAGGAAGCAGCCCCAGTGAAGGCCCCAGCCAAGCTAACTTGACTGTCAGCTGGCAAGGTTCTTTCAACTGTTTTTTCGACCGGCAAGGCATTTTGCTCATTGATTTCTTTAAATAAGTGACGGACAATTGAGGCTGCTTACTACTGCGAGCTGTTGAACAAGGTGAACAGGGTGCAGTCCAGGGCTGCATATCGCCGCAAAAGACGAGACTAACTGATTTGAGAGGCCATTCTCCTCCACGACAACACCAGGCCCCATACCATAGCTCCAATGGTCTCAAAACTAGAAGAAATGCACTGGACTCAACTTGACCATTCTCCCTCCAGCCTGGACCTATTGCCCTATGATTTTCATTTGTTTGGGCCCTTAAAGAAGCTCTAGGTGGGCAATGATTTGAAGATGACAAGAGCATGGAGGGATTCATGCACAATTGGCTCCTGATGCAACCAGCTTCATTGTACGATGCTGCGATAAAAAAGCTTCCTTCTCACTGGGAAAAATGTATTTCTAAAGCCAGAAACTATGTAGAAAAATAGATTATATTGCCTTTTATTTTTCAATCAATCATTTTTTTTTTTTTTTAAATAAAATCCCATTTATATTTGATTTACCCTCATAGTAATCTTGTAAAAATATAGATTTCAACATGTTTCTATATATTAGTACCTCTCAGTTCTCAAATATGAAGCAATTTTCATACTTTAACACCACTCTGTATATTATATACAAAGGCACATAACAAATGAGTTGGAGAACTCAACAATAATGTTAAATTAGTTAATCCCCTACTGTACGAGTATTTACTCATTATGAACTGATTTTCTTGACTGTAAATCTTATTAATGTTTTCTAAATGTTTAAAATATGTAAAAAAAAAAAAAAAAATTCTTTAAAAATGTGAAATTTGATTTGCTGTTAAGAGATCTGTAGGCATATTACAAAAGTGTATAATGATGATGTTATAAATGAATTAAGTATAAAACAATAGCCTATCATGTTAAATGAATAATCATTCTTGATGACTATAGCAAAAAAGGAATAATTTGTAGGGCATTATCAATAGATTATTTAACTCTTTTTCTTTGATTTTCAGTGTAAAGTTTTGAAAAACTATAATTACATTTTGGGTAAAGACAATACTGCCTAAAAATAAGAAAAATTGAATGACTCAATCTTCATTGGCTAAAGAAAGGAGAGTGGTGCGTGATAGCGTCTCAGCCTTTCATCTGGAGGTCCCGGGTTCGAATCCCGGTCAGGCATGGCATTTTCACACGCTACAATCATCCACATCTCATCCTCTGAAGTAATACCTAACAGTGGTCCCGGAGGTTAAAAAAAAAAAAAAAAAAAAAAAAAAAGAGGGAGAGAAATGTCAGTATTAAATTGTTTATTCTAACAACTAATTTTAAAAAAAACTTATACAGATTATTTTAAATGTATTTAATAATTATTAACTGTTTTTTATAGGAGAGAAATCCCAAAATTCTATAGTTTTATATAAAAAAAAAAAACAAAATTTACAATATCAATGTCTCACAAAGCAAAATGTAGTAATTTATAACATTTATGGAAAAAATAATAACGCAAAAAGAGAAGAAATCTATTAAAATATCTGATGAAACCAAAATATGAAGAAAGAAGCAACCAATAAATAAATAAATATTTAAAGACTGGAAAATATTAACATAGAAAAGCTAGTAGAAATAATACATTAAAATTACAAAAGCAAAACAATTAAAGAAAGAAAGATGGTAAAAATGCACAATGTACTTAAGGAAAAAAAACATTTTCTGCACATAAAAACTCAAACATTATAATAGGAATTCTGTCCATCAATGAGCTGACGCACAGTCACACAATGAGATTTAATTTTTTTTTAAACAGAATTATTTATACAATTATTACTTATTTATACAGAGGTTTCTCTTAATCATTTTAATTGCTGTTACACATCCTAAAATTCCTTCTACTGAATTTTTTTATACTAAATTTTATGGAACTTTAATCTTATGATATATGACATTGAGTTTATAATTTCAATATTCCTGTTATCATGACTGCTTTTGTGGTGCAGTAAGAATCATTACTTACTGCAAAACTGAAGATCTCTGATTCGATTCTCAGCAAGAATCTAAATTTAGTGCACCGAAGATAGATGATACATCTAGGTTTATAGCACTGTTAAATCATGGCTAGTAGGGACCTAGAGATTCTTCATTTAACGATTACTTTTAAAGTTTGTTTCATCCCTGGAATATCACTCCAGAATGCCTTATTAATTAAAATCCACCAACAGAATTATAGCTGAAAGGCAAAACTAAGAAGTTGATATCAGCAACATATAAATTCTCCAACCTGGTTGGTATTAACCTCATGAATGGGAAATAGGATCTAAACGTCATTCCCCAAACTGTTAAAATGGTTTGTTGAAAAGTTTTGCAGTTAATTTAGTTTATAAATTAGCTTGAATATATATGTATATGTATATATATATATATATATATACAATTTACCTTCTATTTACATGTTTAAAGAATTCATTTTTTGAACCCTTGTTTTTTAGTTCCATTTCTTAGTTCCATAATTTTTTTTCTTTAGTTCAATTTAATAACTATATCATGTTGTACAACTTAATTATGTCATTTAAGTTGCTTGAAAAAGATTATGTGAACTCATTTATATCTGATGCAATAGGGAGTGAATTTTTGTCTTTAACTATGTAGAACTGAACAGTATTCAAAATAGAAATTAATTCACTGTGCACCAAATAAACAAATTTTGTAAATTTTAATCCTAGAAAAAATTACATTATATTTTTTAAACAATTTAATTAATGTACTACATATTTATTACATGTACCTGAAGATGGAGACAAAATTTTTAAAATATATTCTTCCATTAAAAAGAGGCGCGTGCACATGCACACACACAAATAGGCATTTTTATTTCATATTTTTACAATCAAAACAATTAAGCAAAAGTAAACATAAAAAAAATTTTTGGAATAATCAAATATTTTTAAACAAAAAGGGAGAAAAAGTCAGCAAAAGATATGCTTAGAAAGCTATTTCTAAAAATAAAATAAGCTTTAAACCTTAAACCTTCAGTAGAAGCTTTAATAAACTTAAACAAAAAATAAGCTAACATTATTTAATTTATTTAAGGTAAATTAATAGCTTTAGTAAACCTTGGTTAAAAAAAAAACTGTTTTTATTTATATATGTTATAGAAACTATATGAAGTCATAAAGTAACCAGATTAAATTACACCCTTATAAATACACTTCAACAGTTAAAATAAAAAAGAGTATAACTTGATTTAAAAATAAATCTAATTAGGACTTTAGAGGAACATTAAAATGTTCTTTTAAACTATTAATTACTTTTTTGAAATTTGACATTTCGCTTTTAAGTTTACTAGTATTTTACAAACCCATGTAAATCATATTTATTCTAACAATAAAAATTAATAGTAAAAATCGATTACAAGAGTCAAGCATTACAGTACAATACCTGTACATAACTAGGATAATACATGATGCTAGTGCTGTGTCTTCGTCGTGTTGGATGTGAAGGTACTGTGTTCAGAGAAGATAAATCCAGCTAAGACAGTATTATGCAAACATGCAGTAATAAAAAAAATATTGCAGAATAATAAAAATAATAATAATAAAAAAGAAACAATAAAACATATACTCTAAGCTAAAGCTAATAACAAATAATATTAATAAATAAAAAATTAATAAAGTAAAATTACAGACAGAATATGCAAGAGTAAAAAGCAAACAGCATTAAAAGATTAGACTATAAATATTTTAAAGTATTTGTCATAAACAAAAAAAACCTTGTCTTTGATGTTATCTTTGTGTAATTTTGTGAACCTCTTTAAAAAAAATAGTTTTATGTTATTTTAAACCTTGTTTTTACTATGTTAAGTTGTGAAGAACAATTTATTTAAAAGGTCTTATTAACAAGCCAAACAGGTCTGGTTGACCAACTTGCCAAACTGAGGAAGGTTTGTTGGATCAGAGGGAACTGGTGAAAGTTTCTTTTGTAGGTACAGGAAGAGGTATAAGTTGGCCATCATGAAGTCCAAGAGGGATTGTCGGAGGCAGCTCTGCAGGGAGATTGACAGAAACATCTGTGGCTATGGATACCAGATCATTGTGAAAAAATTCGGCTTATCTGCGATCATGATTCGGCTGATTTACGGTTGATGATCAACTGCAAAGTTGTATAGCTGCGCTCTTCCCAGAAGGTGGTGACACACCAGAAGGGAGGAGATTATCACTGACAATATCCCTCAGTTCTCCATGGAGGAGCTACTTGTTGCTACCTGAAGGATGAAGACTGGGAAAAGTCTGGGTCTGTTGGTCTTCTGGTTGAAGTGGTGAGGATTAAGTTGATGCAGCCCCATTCAAGGTCTTAGATGCAATTAACTGCATCCTGGTCACATATGCCGGAGGATTGGAATGAGTCGTGGTTTGTGCTGATTAGGAAGAAAGGTGATCCTTTCGATGACCTATCTGCCTATCAATCACTTTGTTTGATCAACAAGTTCACAAAGCAGTTTGAGAAGCCATACCACCATATATCATTGCATATTACTGTCTGCATCAATATGGTTTTCAGACAAGCATCTTGATGGTTGAAGCTGTCAATAGGTTAACGTAGGTAAGATAATGTAGGCTGACAGCGACGTTGCTGGACTGAGACAGAAGGAACATCCCGGCACTCATATTTTTCAACATTAGGAATGCCTTCAACAGTCTGTTACGGTCATCTATCTTTGAGTTAATTGCAGATCTCAAGTCAATGCCTGCAGATAGGTCAACGCCTATCTCAGTGTGCTTCAGTTCTATCTCTGCCAGAGGGCTATCATCACATCTAGCATTAATCATGTTTATGGCAGCCATTTTTATGGCTGCAGCAAAGTATGCTGCTGAGATCCATGTTATGATCCCTACTGCAGAATGTTGTCTACAGTGAGGTCCTGAGGTTAACATTCCCTGAAGGTGTTGCCTCAGTTACCTTGGTTGTGGTTGTAGTGGGTTGGACCAAGCAGAACACGAAGGACAGGGGCAATGAAGCCATCGAGTTAGTGAGAGGTTGGCTACTTGATAAAGGGTTGGAGACTGGGGCACATTGCCTTCTAAGTAAAAGTTCTGCGCTTCCTGTTACTTCAGTGTAGTACCTTTGGGTATAGGTGGACAGGAGGTTTTCCATTAGGTGACATATGATCGAAACCATGGTTACAGTAGAGAAGTAGCCGTGTTGAGCAGGCTTCTCAGCAACATGAATAGGCCAAGATCCTGGAAATGGTGCATGTACTCTAGTGTTGTAACTCTATGCCTGGTTAAGAGTCCTCAACACACAGTGTAACAGATTGACCCTTGAGTGGATACAGAGAATGTCTCTGTGAGTGTGCTATAGAACTGTCTCCTTTGAGATAGTATTACTTATCACCAATATGCCGCTGTTAACTTGCTACCTGTAGGTATATTTCAGGAATAACTGTTACAAGGGGGAGCAATAGGGTGTCATCTTACAGTGTTCTCCTAGAGAGCTAGCAATCCAGATGGGTTGGATGCATATGACAACAGAAGATGAACAAACAGGCTAATTAAACTTGTTGTGCCGTGGACTGGTAGGGGACTTGGAAAGGTAGATTACTTCCTTACTCAGTCCCTAATAGGTCATGACTGCTTCAGGTTGTATCTGTACATTAGGGAGCGCAGCAAAAAAGACTTGTGCCTGTATTGTGGCCCCTTGATGATCGTCAAGCACATGATTTTTGTCTGCAATAAATGGATAGATCCAAGGACGTGGTGTGCGAACAGTAATGGGCTCGCTAAAAACAAATAACATAATTGGTATCAACCTCACTAGCACCAAGCAGGCAAACTGAGATGGCAAGGAGCATTACTGCAGTGGAAGGAGGCTGAGGAATAGGATGAGAGCCTGCCAGTGAGGGTGAGGGCATCTATCTATGTCACATTTAGATTAGGCCAAATCAGGTTAGGTTAGACCAGGCTGTGTTAGGTTTCAGTGCAGGTGTATGTGTTCTATCAATACCTATGAGACTCCACCAAATTCCTTGCCATCCCTTTCTGACAGGCAATCCAGCGACTTCCACTAGAGATTGTGTTGTGCTTATGGCAGGTTGGTCTTTGCATGTCCTAGAGGAGGAGGGGTTTTTGTCAGTAAGAGTCTGACATGGACCACCTGTGTGCGTGCATGGGGTCTAATAGACATTTCCCTCTTTTCAGACATAACAAAAAGATATATATTTAAAAACAAACCTATAACAGTTACAAAAATTTATGCAAAAAAAATAACATGCTTCTCTTCTGTTTTCCTGGAAGTACCATTTTTATGTTCCTTAACTCTGTTTCCTTAACTCTTTTTCTTAACTCTGTTAAACGATTAGACAAACTTTGTTAAAAATAAAAAAAATTAGTATTGAAATTTATTTATCAACATAGATTTATCTGTCATCTAGTACAATTAAAATTATTTTTGACATCAATTTCAATAAGCAAAACAATTAAGAAAAATTATTTTGGTTATCAGTAAAAACAGGAGACTTTTTTTGCACTGTCATAATAACTTGATTAATATCCAAATATAGTTTCCTAATTTTAATTAACAACTAGATTGTTATGAAAGAAAGAATCTCCATTAAAGCAGGTTGGAATTTTGAATGCAGTTATGAAAGAATAGTCACTTTTCAGTGCTTCAAATAAAAAAGGTAATTCGAGACATATTGTAGGTATTTGCAAAATGATTATACTTTTGTTCCAACATATATTTTAATAGACAATTTTTTATTTACTATTCTTTTTATATCCTGCTGCTAATTGAAATTACTAAATGATTCTAGCATCATTACAGTTACAACAATTTATGATCGTTAAAACAGTGAGCCAAAATATAAGTTTTTTTCTAACTGGCCATTATACTGAAACTGACTGTAAAAAATTTTTTAATACTTAAACAGATAGACTTTTGCTCTGAACACTAATTTTTTTATACTTATCATTTAACAAAGTAATTTTATAATCATCATTTAAAAAAGTTATGGATTGTTAAAACTGTCCACAAAAAAGACGTAAAAAATTACACTTTTCACATGTAATTTTCCATAATTTCAACAGATTTTCTTTAAATAAATTTTTAACTCAACAAGAAACAATATGTTATATGTAGAATATAACAATATTTAATTTATAACAAAATTCATTAAGTCTTCAAAGATAAGATTTTCTTTTGAGATGAATGCTATAATTAAAAGACAATACAATTCACAAAACAGTGAAGACATTTCAGTTCAATTGGTAAATTAGCATAACACCTTTGTTATTATTTTAGTTATATTCAAAAATATACTCAGAAAAATATTAACTTTGTAAATAACTGTTAATACTTAATCATAAGAGTTATTAATACTCTACTACTACACTGAAAAAATTAACTTAAAATCAGAAATTAATTCTGTCTAGAAAGAATCCATTGTTAAGAAATTAAAACCTTTAATATAAACAAAACCTGAAGATGCTTTTTTTTATATAAATATAAAGGATTTCAGGTAGTTTCTGCCAACTTTTTAGGCATATTCTTTATCATCAAAAAATTAAAAAAAGTTCATAATACAAATAGTTCTAAAAAGGTTTGTTTTCAAGTTACAGCTAGCAAAAGATTTTCGGCAAATTTTTAATGCTTAACTAAAACTCTATTAAATTAATTAATAATACTTAACTAAAACTCTTTGGGTGCAAATTACTGAATACAACTAATGAATGTTTTAATTTGCAATCTTATATGGAATTTTTTAGAAATGGTTTGCAGAGCTTTATTCCCAGTAGTTTTCTGAGTAAACTGTTGTGAAATCAAAAAACCTACAGTGGAAAAGCACATTTTTTTTTAGGTTTGGTGTAAGTTTACTTTGTTAAAATGCCAATAAAAAAATAAAACTTTTTCAGAAAAATTTAAAAGTTCTGAGAAAATTGATAAAATTTAACTGAATAAAAACTAAATAAAATCTGTAAACTCCAATTTTAATGAAAAGCAACAAAAAAAAAAAAATCTAATTTATAAAAAGTGCATACTTTCATTTTTTTCTCAAATGATGTTATTCATATTTAGTATTAAAGTTTAATTTATTGTACTATATTATTAGTTTTAGAAGATAAGACAAAATATATTGCAACCAGACCAGTATAGCGGGCTTGAGTAACGGATTCCTACCAGTTATTATGAAAGTAGATGAAAATATAATAATTGAAGGAATCTAAAAAGGGACAAAAGGGAACCCCCCTTTTAGTAAAGCTAACAGGTCCGTATAACAATTGTCTTTTGTTATGCTGCCTGCTGACACACCCAAACAGATGGTTGTACTGTGAGAAGAGACCAGGTTTGAAATTTCATAGAAATGCTTGGGTCCGGTTCGACAAGTAAAAAGAATAGAAGTATAAAATACTCTGAAAAGACCAGCTCAAGTCAGTTCCACGAGCTGAGATGTTATGACGTCAATCAGTGAGAAGTTGTGTATGTTTGGCAGAGTTCTGTGAACCAGGCCATTGAGACGTTACATTGTCAGTCCAGCAAGGAGAGTCTGTGACACAAGAGTGCAAGATGTCAATCGTCAAGAGCATTCTGCTGGGACGACAGATGAAGGAGCGAATTTCCAGTACGAATTAAGTCCAAAGTGATTAAGGTGATACCATGAGTAATTCCAGTAAATAAGAAATACTATCAGTGAGTTACTGTAAAACTGCAAGTGAAAGTGATAATGTACGAAATTTCATTCATAAATTGTTAGGATAGTTTTAATTGTGAACAGGAAAGGTATTAGCCAGTGAAAGAACTTTATATTTTTCTTATCTAGTAACTATTATTTTTAACACAAGACTGATAGTAAAAAGGGTTAAGAATAGAAGTTGTGCTATATATTTTGTTAATGGGTCTGAATTCTGGTTTTCTATTTATGTACCTGGAATAAATCCTGACTGTTAATTTAAACTCTGTTTTGTATATAATCTCTGTTCATTATTATGTAACATTATAATTGTTTACTGTTTTGATTACGTCTTGTAATATGCTATGTTTTTACATTATGTTTATTGTTTTGATTATTTCATGTATTATGCTATGTTTGTATGTAATCTCTGTTTATTATTATAATTGATGTTAATGATTATTGTCTGTTATTATGATTAATATTGACAAATGACATTTATGTCATTTGTCAATATTAAAATACATACATACATCAAATGTCAATATTAAAATATTGACATTTATGACTATTTGATGTGCAATATGATGACTGTTTACAGTTTTGATTTTTTTTTTTTTTTGTCTTCAGTCATTTGACTGGTTTGATGAAGCTCTCAAAGATTCCCTATCCAGTGCCAGTCGTTTCATTTCGTTATACCTCCTACATCCTACATCCCTAACAATTT
>JAAAKQ030054950.1:0-16093 GCA_010016005.3 Zanna intricata | reverse complement strand
GGATGAATGAGGATGATGTGTATGAATGTGAATGAAGTGAAGTCTTGTACAATCTCAGGTCGACCACTCCTGAGAAGAGTGGTTAATTGAAACCCAACCACCAAAGAACATGATATCCACGATCTAGTATTCAAATCCGTATAAAATTTTTTTTTTTTTTTATCTTTACTAGGAAAATACTGTAACCTGTAATGCTGTAACTGTAACCTTAGAAGTTACAGTTTTTTTTTGTTTTTTTTTTTTAAGAGGAAAATCCAAGTTATTCTATCAATAAAAGGCAATAACATCGAGTAATTCCCTCCTTCAAATAGTTGGGCACTGTAGTGGATGAGCAGTGTGATTTCAAAACAAAAAGGAAAATATAAGCGGAACAGGCTACAAGACAATTTATTAGCATGATGGCATTCTTTTTAAGAGCAGATCTTAGTTTGCGATTGAGAATCCGAATCATTTGTTGTTACGTGTTCTCCACTTTTCCATGTGAAAGCGAGAGTTGGACTCTTGACCAAAATCTAAAGAAGAGAATTGATGATTTTGAGACGTACTGAATCGCCGTTTCTTGCGCGTGCTGAACGTTTAAAATGAGGAAGTTCTTCATCGAATGAAGAAGCAAAAAGAACTGTTGCCATTTTAAAGGAAACAAAGACTCAACATCAGGGATAGATTTGAGGGATGAGAGGTAACAGTTGTCGCTACACAAAATTGAAGGGAAGATTCAACGTAAAAGATCTATTGGGAGGCGGCAGAATTCGTGGATGAAGATATTCGAAGATGGCACAACTGCACATCGGAGGAAGCTTTCTATGATGCAGCATTACGTTCGGAGCTGGCTACATGAACTGCCAATCTCAGCTCGGCAGAAGAAATTTAAAAGAAAAAGTATGTGTACTTTGAAATCTGTTCATCTCTCGCTTTTTCTGTTTAGCCTCCGGAACTACACCATAAGGTATTACTTCAAAAGATGAATGAAGATAATATGTATGTCATGTAAATTAGATGTAGACTTGTACCGAAATAGTGTTAATCTTGTGAAATAAATGTGGCAAAAATAAAATTATTATTACTTCTTTTTTGTTTTTTATAGAAATTTTCTCACATGCTAAATATAAAAGAAAGTTATTAGCTGCATTTCTTTGGTGTTTTTTTTTAAAAAATTGAGTTTATAAAAATAATTTTTCTTCATTTGCTTATGTATCTTTGATTTATAAAACAAAGAAAAGAGTATTTAGATATTGTTTCGTAAAAACCTCTATACTGTCAAAATATAAATTTTTCGTGTATTAATTTTATGAGCGGATAATTGTATAACGCATTTTGGTTTAAAAGCTCAGAAAATAGGCATCATATTATACGAAGAAAATAAAAAATATAAAAATGAATGGAAATTGACTAAGCCTTTTAAAAATTTTCATATTAAGGAATGGAAGACCAATTGATTGAAAGTAACTTTATGATTTTATAAAAAAATTCTTTTTTTTTTTTATCATAAAATAACTAATATTAATTCTTTTTAGGCAATAAACACATTTTTCCGATCTACAAAAAGAATGAAGTGATTTCTGTTATTTTATGTTTGAAAAGCAACATCTCGTGTTTCTTTTGAAAGTATTTTGAGAAACTATGGTTGATTTTATGTAAAATTACTTTTTTTGTAAAAAAAATAAAAATAAATGCATTCATTATAGAAATGTGCAGAACAGTTTTATTAAATAATTGATATTAATTAAATAATTGATATTCTTAAAATTGTTAAAATTCTGCTTTGAAATAATTTTTTAAAGAATGGAGTAAGATACAGTCTACCAGTATAAATCAATGAAAATTCAGCTTAAATAAAAAATAGAAATTTGTGTTTATAAATTCCGAATGGTATTATAGAGTTTCTAATTCATTTTTGTAAATTTAACCTTTTGCAATGTAATTTTTGGTTGCATTTGATTGCTTACATGGAAGATAAAGTTTAATTCGGCGAAGTTCATCCACGTAACGTTCACGATGAGAAGGAAACATGGCCCTGTGGTTCGGTTAAACAGTCTCAGAATACCTCAAGTCAGTAAGAAAGAGTACCTGGGCTTTTACCTTGATCGCCGTTTGACGTGGAGAAATCATGTTAGGGAGAAAAGGAAGTTGCTTGATATTAAGCTTGATAAGATATACTGGTTGTTGGGTAAGAGATTACTATTTTCTTTGTTCAACAAGGTTTTTCTCTACAAAGCTTTCTTGAAATCGATATGGACTTACAGGATTGAACTCTGGAAACGGCCAGTAACAGCAAAATGGAGGTCATTATTCAACGGTTTTAGAATAAACTTCTACAGAAAATAAATCACGCGCCATGGTTCGCGAGGTATGCTGAGATCCACGATTACGTAGGCATTCTATACGTTCGGGAGAGAAGTTGGACGTCTAGTTTTGAGGTATGTATCCAGGCCGGATAAACATATTAATCATCTCGCTTTGAACCTGCTAGACAACAGCGGGGATTTAGGAGGATGAAAAGACTCCATGTGCGTGGTCTTGTTAATGACCCGTTATGATGATTCGGTTTGGGGGCTTGGTACTCACGTTTATTGTTTCTTGGCTGTTTCAAAGTTACTGTTTCGTTTACTATTTAAAGTTTTTATTTATTTTGTTGTTTTAAAGTTAATGTTGACTGGACATTTAAAGGCACTATCAAATATTATTTATGTTTTACTATTGATTTTGTTGTTTACTATTGTTGATTCATTAATCTGCCAATAGTTTGGCTGCCGGTGAATGCAGATCGCAGTGTCCGTGAAAATCATTTCTCCCACCGGTTGTGAGTGTGCGTTGTTTGACTTTTGTTTTCAAAAGGATCTTAAGCTGCTGAAATTCATCGGGAGTTGTGCCGAGTGTGTGGACCTATAGTAATGAGTGAAGGAAAATTTTGACAATGGTGTCGAAACTTTAAGAATGGCTGCACAAATGTGCATGACGAAGAGCGGAGTGGCAGGCCTAGTATGCAGACTGACAAAATCGTTGAGCAAGTGAACTGAAAACTGCGATGTGGTCGGGGATTGACGATTAGTGGACTGGCCGATGAATTTCTGCATGTTGGACGCACGTCTATCTACACGATTGTCACAGAAAAGCTCGGATATCACAAACTATGTGCAAGGTGAAAATGCTTACCGACAAATCAAACAGCAAAGAATGTGCAGTAGACGAGCATTTTTGGATCGCTGTGGACAAGATGGAGATTTGCTTTCTCACATTGTTACGGGTGATGGGACCTGGATATCTTACACTAAGCAAGATATAAATAACAGTCAATGTAGTGGCGCCATTTAAGATCTCTAAAACCGAAAATGTTAAATAATTTCCGTACTCGAGTCGAAAAATGTTGGCTACCGATGTTTTGAGGCTAAAAGGGCGTCATTTTGGTTGATTTCATGAATCGTGGGTCAACAATTACAGCTGACGTGTATCGGGTAACGCTCAACAAACTGAAACGTGTGATTCAAAATTGACGACGGGAAATTGTAGTCCGGCGTAATCTTCCTTCAGCATAGCGTCCGTTCTCATACCGCTCTCTTAACCAAGAAGAAAATTCAAGATTTTCACCGGAAACTTTTTGACCATCTTCCATACAGTCCCGACCATGCATCTACTACTTCCTCTTCTTGCATTTGAAGAAGTGGTTTGGTGAGTAACTGTTTGAAAATGACGAGGAACTCAAGACTGCCGTTGTCAACTGATTCAGTTCCCAGGTGGCGAATTTATATGCCGTCAGTTAAAGAAAATGGTTCTTTACGGCGTTACGAAAAATGCTTAGAACTGAATGGTGATTATGTAGAAAATTCAAGTAGATATGTAGTAAACTAAAACTGTAAGTAAAAACCTTTTCTCATGAGTTAATTTTTTTTAATGACCAAACCACCCTTACTTTATGAAGATGCTTCGACTATTGTTTATTGTTTTTGTATTACTTGAGGATTATCATTGGATGGTCTTCTTTCATGTGATGGCCAGTCATACGACTAATATCTTCAATAGAGAATGCTGATTATAAGTTCATAAAATATTCGGCCAAAAAAATTTTCTTTTGAAGAAAAAGAAATTTGCAAGACTGAAATGGATTAAATCATTTTTGAGTAATTTTTGTAGTACACTTCTCTTGAAGAAGTTCTCATAGATATGTCTCCATATCCGTGAGGTTGTTTTTTCGAGTAGAGTAAACCAATTTTAATGATCTTTTTAGAATGTTTAAGATAAGCTAATTATTACCTTAAACATTTTACAACTCTTTTTACTTCAAACTATTATTATGTTTAATATTAAAATAAAAATAAAAAAATAAATAAAAATGTTTGTATTAAATAACAATACTATCATGTCTTTTGGCTCTAATTTTATCATAATTTTAATGCCTCTTTATTCTTCTGAAAATTTTCTGATATTTTTCTCGTAAGAAATGGATAAGTTATGAACAAATTGTAAATACAATATTGTAAGATTCAATAACTTTGGTTTCGAAGGTCCCGGGTTCGAATCCCGATCAGGATTGGCATTTTTCACATACGATACAATTTGTTAATCTCACCTCTGAAGATATAACCTAACGGTGGTTCCGGAGGTAAAAAAAAAATAAATAACTTTGGTTGGCCTGATTGATTCATTTATTTGATTGGTAGGTAGTTTATAACTGATAATAAATAAATATCTATCATATGAAAGGGAGAAAGTGAAAATGGAAAAGATGAAGGGAGAACAAAAAGTAATATTGAAATGAAAATTATTAGCAATAAGCCAAAATAACATTTTCTATATATATATATATTTTGTACTTTTTGTAGTGGAGTTGTTTGACGCAATAAACTGCCAAGTATTAAAATAAACATTTTCATTCTATGTTTAATTAAATATATATATAAAAAAATATATATATATCGTATTATAAATTTTTTATCTATTATTCTAATATAAGCTACTGACGCAATACGACGCGACTATTTTTTTTTTCATGTTTTTAAATCTTAAGTAATCCTACGTAAAAATAAAAATAAAAAAAAAACATTGTAAGACTGGCCTTTATTTTCTGATGAATACACATAAGTCTGTATTCCCTCCTACCTTCATTCTTTAGTACTCTTCACTTCTTAACGAGAAACAAACAGCAGCTGATTTCAGTATTTGATAACGAAAAGACAGATAAATTCTTCTTTTGCAACGACTTCTTACGACTGTTGGTTATCCACTGTAATTCTTGCTTAACTTACAACTTTTAGTCTGATACCATGTCATGACATTGCTAACTATGTTCAGACGTGGGGGTAAAAGCTTTTATTTCCTTTTTTAAGTTTATTTTTACTTATTTTTTAGAAAAAAAATTATCCCACGCGTAAAGAAATTTTAATCCAACTAGTTGTTTATTTATTCTTGTTTATTTTGTTATCTGAAACTTTTGCTTCTAGAAAATTATGCAATTAATATTTATAGACTTACAATTGAGAGGAATCCTTTAAATTTATTATTAATTCAGAAAATAACGTAAAATATAATCTAAATAATCTGCTTAACAAAAATGGATAAGTTATATGATTTAAATAAAATATCCCATTATTTTGATACTTTTGGATTGATAGGTGATGGTATTGGTTTTTTTGTTGCGATTTAGATAATCCGGTTAAATTGATAAGGATCTTAACCAGTTAGGCTAATTATACATATACTGGGCATATTAGAGCACAAACTTTAACCTTACAAATTAAGTGTCGTTCAGCTAGAACCTCGTCCACATACATTAAACCTAAAAATTGAAGGAACAAAACACGACAAGAATGAAAAATAAATTTAGTCAGAGGAAAAATTGTGACATGAGACAAAATTCTTATCCAAAGGAAATTTTTATAGTCTTAAAAATGTACTACAAATACCTTTATATTTTTCTTCAGAAAACAAAAAAAACTGAAAATAAGATTTCGAAAATAGCTTCCAAAAACAAGAATTTTTTTGGACATTTATGACATGTAAGGGTTTCGACAGAATTGATCCCCTTTTTTGTGCTTCCATGTACAACAACCGGACGGAATTCTTACGATAAATGAAGTATATCAATTTCAAAGGGGTATATCTTATCATGTGTCACCATCTAAGTCTATATTGCCGGCCTCCGTGGCGGGAGTGGTAGCGTCTCGGTCTTTCATCCTGAGTTCCGAGTTCGAATCCCGGTCAGGTATGGCATTTTCACACACGCTACAAATCATTCATCTCCATCCTCTGATGAAATATGTAACGTGGTCCCCACCTAACGGAGGTTAAAAAAAAGTCTCTATATTGCCTGTCTACCGATTCATGTATTTACTTGCATTATTAGTTTAAATTGAGGGTCTCTAAGTTTAGATGGGACATTAGTAAGCTACAGGTTATCCTCCTGCTACCGGGTGCAGAACAAAATTCAGAAGGAATTTTATTGTGAGGCAAAGGTAAATCTCGGTCTGGTCTCATTTAAGGGAATAGTAATTCAACGCCCTCTACATTCTGTGGAACTTTAGTAAGATGAATAATAGACCTAGTCCGGATTTTAAACATGAATAACGATACCTTGATGCAATCACTCGGCTCCTGCCTAATTACTGCGCATATCAAAACTACTCGGAGAAGTAACAAATCACACGAACTTTGTCAAGCCTGAGATTATCTTATTTTCATGATTTTTCCATGATAGCGGCGTGAAGTAGAAATTATACCCTCAACAGTAAGTAATAAGTAAAGTTATCAAAGTGGATAATCAGTTTATAACAATGAATTTAATCATATAAATATTTCCTTACTTACTTTTTTAAAACCTAAATGATATTACTCCGGAGTTTTTTCTGAATATTAAGTTACAATGTACGCAGTTTATTGTGTAGCTCAATTCTAATTAAATTCCGAATTAAATACCTTAAAATTAAAAGTGTTCAATCTATGATCAATAAAAGCTGCAATTTTAGTATTCAATGTTTGATGATGGTTGAAAATAAAGTTATATGTCACGACCAAATTTTTGGACTGGAACAGAAAATTTGTTTGACTGGATCAAGGAAAGATCGAGACAAAGCAGAGGGTCGATGTAATTAATCTTCACTGATCAAGGTGTTATAAATTTTGCCATTTAATTGTAGCTAAAAGAAAGCAAAATTTTGTTTGGATTGAATTAAAATCTAATATCACAAAAGACCTGCTTTCTGAAACTGTTTACCGATGGTAGAATCTTTAGAAAAACTTGTATTTGTAAAATGAAAATTAATTGGATAATTAATTATGCATTTGGACTCTTTCATACTAAATTTATGTACAGGAGCAGTTTTTTCTTACTTAGACTTGAACTTAAGTTATTTTATGATAATTGTTTAGTATTTAGAGAAATACCAAATTTTACGGCTGATATTAGAGCTGTTTAATGGAACATGATTTGTTCAACAGTAACCCTGTTTAATGGTATCCTAAACATGATTTGTTCCTAATGGTATCCTAATTTATCAAGTGGTTGTTTATCAAGAAGAAGTTGTTTAAATTTATCAAGAATTTGTATTATAACGGCACAGGTACTTCTTTGATTCGTATTTTGTCTCATTTTTCAGTCTTTCAACAATTTAGATATATGTATTTCTCACGATCTACTCCTTTCCTTTATCCTTGAACCTTTATTCCTTTTGTGTTATGTGGAATTTAATGAAATACCCTCGTATTACTGAGAACAATGAGTGAAACCACAGATTTTCTATTGTTATTTGTATATAATGTATGTATTTTATTATTTACTGTGCAAAAGATATTTAATTAATTTTTAGGTGTGACTTTCATTTGGACTTGTCAGGAGGTTCTTATTTTATTCAGTGATTAATCAAAGTGCTCAATAATTGAAAAGGAGCTTATAAAGTATTCGGCCATCTTATATTTACACTTACATGCAACACAACCGCGCTAGATCTGATTAAAAAATATCAACTCATAAATAAGTTACGATGAAATTATTTCTAAATATATTATATAATATTATATATATTGAAAAAAGTACTTGTAAGAATTGTTTTCTTAAGAATAGGAAAAGGAATTTAAAGAAAGGAAATTAAAAGGAAAAGTATACACTAAGGGAAAAATAATATCCTACATAAGATACAGATTCTATACTATGTTCATCGCGTGACAGAAAAACACAACACTTGTTAGCTTCAAGGCAGAAACATGTCACTTTTTTACTGTTGTAATCACGTGGATAAAGAAGAGCAACGAATATTTTGCTGTTGTATTCTTGGTTGATGATGAACTAAAGGAAGAACGTTTAGGAATGAAATATGAAAAGACCACATGTAGAAAAGATTATTGGAATATATGGTGTAAATGAGGTAAATTATATCTGTTTTGAATAATAACAGAAAAAGATAGAAACATGGAAGAAGAAGATCACTAAGAAGAAGGAATAGGTATAAGAATGTAAAATAATAGCAACGGATAGGAGGTTTAGTAAAATGAAGCTGAAAAAAGTTATGAGGTTCTATAGTAAGGTTAGGCGTAGTGTGGGGGTTTTATGGCACGGTATATATCCTATATATATAAATACTATGAAAAAGTATACTGTAGCGCGCGGTACTAATAGACACGCTCTGATTTTCTGACTGAAAAAAGAAAAAAATATCATCTGGTTGATGCGTTCTTCTCTTCCCCTATCTTCTTTTGTTACACCCCTACATTATTCTTTTTACTCTTTCTTTCAATTTATTTTTCCTTTTCTATTACACGGCACATCCAGTATCGGTTATAGAGAGGAAGGCAATATAAAACCTAGTTTTAAAGTCGCGGCCGCTGGGACATTAAAAACAATTTCCACTACTACTAACTAGTATCGTCATCATAGTGTAATGTACAATAGTAGATAGTATATATATATATATATATATACGTGGTAAATAGTAAAGACTGTACTGTACAGGATAGAAGGCAAGGCAGATGTAATGGGCCAGCGACATCTGTCCCCACCGAACCGGGCCCACCGACAGAAATATAATAACAGTGATCGCGCCCAAATTGCTTCTAATGGGATAGTCCGGATGCAGTATTGCTAGAAAGAGAAACAACTATTTTCTATCTCTTAACCGTTTTTTTCTTTATTACTCTTTATTCGTTTTCTCCCGCTACTACTTGGTTATTACTTAATACTGTGACTGTTACGTTAAAAATCTGGTTAAATCTTATAAAATATTTAATATTAAGACTTTAAGAATGTTAAATCATATTACATCATTATTTTTGTTGTGTATTATTTACTTGAAATTAAATTTAAATTTCACGTTACTTGGTTTTAACATCGATTAACAGTTTTTTTTTTTTGTATTACTGTGTATCAGCTTACCTTTTTAAAATTTTATACTGTTAGGTTACAACTCAGATAGATGATTACACAATTAATATTTTTAATGGGTTTGAACTCTCTTTTAATTGATATTTTTCATTGGGATTAAATTTAAAAACATTATTTTAAAACTGATAGGTATAATAATGTGTAAATAAAAATTTTGAATTGTATTTAATAAACGAAACGAATTTTGTCCTAATATTTTTCTTTTTTTTTAATATATAATCCGAAATAAAAAAAAAAAATTCAAACTGTAAAATATAAAAATTAATTTGTTAGGAATATTAATATTATTATTTTATTCAATAAATAAAATTATTTCATTAAATTTAGTGTATTCTAAATTATGCTGTTATTATTAAGTTCATCTGAAATGACAATAAAACTAAAAAAAAATTGGTAAAATTGGTAAATCCTAACTTCAAATCAGAGCCTACAACAAATCAGTATAAAAGTTTATTTAAACTCAGATTAGCTGTTCGGAATTTATGCTTGCATTAGTAAACAGCTTTTTATTTTTATTTCTATAGATTCATTCTTTACTATACATTTTATTCTATATTGATTACAGTTAAAGTTCTGTTGTGAACTTTTATTCTGATCTCTTGTGATCAGTATGAGAGTTTTTAGGATGAATTAAAAATCAGATGAGCTTGTAAAATTTGTGTCTTTACACTGCCTTGTGTATTGTCATTGTCTATGTGTCTTTACATATTTTATACACAAAAATTTCATAGAATTTGGCGTTTTACACACACACACACGCGCGCGCGCGCGTTATTATTAAAATCAATACGCAAATATAAAAAAAAAACTCCCAGTTTTTAATACGCGCATAATAATTTGTAATGTATTCCAACTTTCTAATAATAATTAAGTTGGTGAGATATGTACAATTATATGAGTTATTAATAGATATCTTTTCAATCTAATTAAAAATAACCGATTTATTTTAAAATTTTTGTGTTTGCCATTTATAATAACTTAACTGATATTGAGAAAAAATATTCAAGTTTTGTCAAACTATTTTTTTCTGTCCCTAATTCTTTACACTTGAGAATATTTTTTAAAGATATATTAAATTTTTAACGAGATTTGGTTTTCTCCAAACCATAATTATGTTCGCAGTTAATGGTTGGAAACGTCAAAATTCAATTATTTTTTAAAAATAATCTCTTTTTATGAGAAGTTATAGGACTGCATTTTTTTTTTTTTCTTAAAAAATGGTTACGTATTTTTACGGTAATGATCTTTTTTTTTTATATATATAATTATTTTTTTGTTCTTAAGACGACTTTTATTAGCTTTTTCTTAACAGCATATAATATTATATTCAGCTACACATTATATTGTATGTAAATATAAAATAAGTGCTCTTTTTAAGTACTGCACTAGGGATGTTATAATATTAATAATACAACTTCTTGTATAAAACTGGTTTATGTAAATGCTTTTCAACTTCTTATCTATTTAGCTTTTATGTCTTAATTGCAAACAATTTAAGAGTTCATTTTGTATAGTTAACTTACCATTCAACAATCGCTAACCAACAACTCATGCCAACAAACGAATGCATTTTTTTATTACTTCAAAAGAAAGCTGTATGTATATTTATGTATAAAAGCTACATGTTCTTTAACTTAATTTTATCAAATATTTATTCAGATGACAATTTAGCAGTAAATTTAATTTTTTTTCCTTTTAGATTAATTAAAAAATGTTTTAAATTTTATAATAAGTATTTAATTTATTCTTCATTGCATTTATACACATCTGCATGTTTATATAAATGAATCGTTATTTTAACTATAAAATATTTCATCTTTTCAATTAATATTAAAAAAATTTATTAAATAAAACTAATATTATTAATAAATTTTAAGGAACAAATGAATGAACAAATATATTTTCTTTACTTACAATTTTTAATCAACCGAAATTTGAATATCCCAATAAAAATTAAGATTGCTAAATATAAATTAAGTAACCAAGTTAATTGAAAACGTTTTTTTGTATATTGATGACAATGGAAAGAAAGGAATAAAAATAAAGAGTTGTGAAGAAAGGGTGAGGTAGGAAAAATTGAAGTAGAGAAAGAAAAAAGCAGAAAGAACTTTTTATAGTTGTAAAAACTCCAATTTTTGTTCAAAAAAATTATAAATCTCTTCAAATAAGATTTAAATTCCTATAATGAAAAGAAAAAATCTATTGTGGATACCACACCACATAATTTCCTTGTACGCCTATTAAATTTCATATACGAGTACACATTTCTTTTAAAAATAAAAAGTACATCAAATTGTATTTCATTAATAACTTTTGATATTTTTTCATTATTTTTCTCTTTTATTGTTATTATTAAATGAGTTATTATTTATTGTAAAAATCTTTTTATAATCAGCGGTTAATAATTATTAATAAATCAATATATTTAAATTAAAAAAAAAGGGAGATAAGATTTTGATTCGAACCGAGATGTACCTACCCATTATAAGATCCACATATTTTATTAATTAGAATTTTGGATATAACTCTGGAACCAATGAAAATAAATACCACTTATGAATATCGTTGAAAAGCCCTCAATGAGGGCTTATTATTGCGGTTTAGAAAAAGTCCAAAATACAATTTTTTTTTTGGATTTTGGGCTTTTTTGGACACCTATGGTTCGGTCAATTGTAATCAAATAGGGAGGTGCCCACAACTAGATGTTATAGCAGTCTTAAATTCAAAATTTCAACACTTTACGGCTAATCGTTTTTAGTCATGCGAGATACGTACATGTGTAAATACGTACGTACGTACAGACATTACGCCGAGAATAATCAAAACGCATATTTCCTTTGAAATCTGAAAACAGAAATTTTTTGCGATCACAATATTTCCTTTACTTCGTACAAGGAAGTAAAAAGCTGACGACTTAGTTGATGGACATTCCCATTACGCGGCTAAAGCCACTTTGTAGTTCAATGTTCTTGACGTTGTTTCTGATTTACATACACAAATAATTTATAATATTTATCATTCTATATAAATATAATATTTTTTGTTTATTAAATTCAATGATTCTAACTAAAGCGGGCTGCATACCGCATTTAATTCTCGCGCTTGTGACGATATTAACGGCCACGGTCGTTACTAACCGAACTAATGGAGTTTTAGAACTTACGTAGAACAAATATCGTTTGTACGGTCGGCATACTGATGTTGCCACGAAGCTTACCGCGCCAAGTACCGAGTCAACCGGTCGATCGAGTTCAAGACAGCCAGACCGAGCAATTTTTCTGCACTTCCAATATTATTTTTTTAATTTAATTTTACCGCTCACCTGTGACGCCACAACATAATAGAGTAGTGCAACAGCATTTTTTGGGGAGGGATATCAATTTTGAAAAAAAAACCTTTTGCAAATATTGTTATTTTTTAATTGTTAACAAATGTACATAAGAAAAATATGAACTTAACTATGTGAAATTTCGAAATACTGAGAGTGACCTTGCTTTGCAGCCCATCACCTTAACCTTTTAAGTTGAAAATTAATGGCATAAGTGTCCCATATATGGAAGTAATCTGACAAGGTTATTTCAGAATCGGTTCAGTAGTTCTGGAGAAATAAATTGATTTATAGGCCATCATCTAACACACGTACAAACGAACATTAATATGCAGAATATTTTCATCCGGATTTTTTTGGGTTCATTAGGTGTCAGAACGTGAAGATCCGGTGATAATCGCAGGTGCCCAAATTGGACCAATTACAATACTTTACCTGCTGGAGCTACAGATGTGCTATAGCGTTATTTAGACGGGAAAGTAAAAAAAATTACTACGATGTATTTCATTCCAGTTTTTTAGAATATTATTATTATTGTTTTATTTATATTAATAGAAAATAATAATAATATTATTATTATTAGAATATATTATTTTTTTTTTATTCGTTTGCTCAAGATACTATGCTTTCGTTATAAACTATACTACCAGATAAGACATTCGTTTCGATAACGTTCTAGGTAGCAAACAATAGAATGTCAAATCATAATGTTATTTAAAAATAATGAAGGTGTACCACGTCTCCAGTTAAAGTAAACGTGATATGTTCTGATTTTATCGGATTAATCTTCAATCTTCAATTTTCAAGAAATCTTTCTACTTCAATACAAGTGATATAAGTTTAAAGTAGAAGATGTTGTTGTGACATAATATTATCGTCAGGGTAATTTTCTATTGTTGTATTACGAATAACAAGGAAATCCGACCTGCATATTGTTAATAGAATAAGAGAAAACTTAGATCTTTATGGGATTCCTTCCTTTTTGAATTTGAAAAAATCTTTGCCATGTAATACTAGGAATATTATATTTGTTAGAAATTAATTCAAAATAAGATAGGCTTTTTTTTTAATAGTAAATTGTTGTGCGGAATTTTATCAAGAACTGATATTATCAAAAAATACAGTTGAAGTAAATTTATTTATTTTTCTTCCAATTCGGATGAATAAAAAAACGGGTCGAAGTTGGATACAAGAATCATCCTTTGGAAATTAAATCATTGTCAGGTATGGTAAATCAGGTATGGTAATTTTTATTTAAAGGAAAGACAATAAACCTCCTAATACAATGATTCAAATTCTTTTAAAATTACTGATATCAGAAATTATAATTTATATAATTTTTTAAGTTTATAAAAATATCCATTTTAACCAACCCTGAATCCATTTCGACTATTTTTGGCGGTCTGTACGTATATACGTACGAACGTATATCGAATAACTGAAAACGATTAGCCGTAGAATGTTGAAATTTAGGACTATTATAAAACTTAATTGTGAACCTCCAATTTTGATTGAATCGACTGAACCAAAATCCAACAAAATTTGGACTCTGGACTTTTTCGTAACTGCAGTAATAAGCCCTCATTTAGATCTTTTCAACGATAATATATCATAAGTGGTACTTATTTTCATTGGTTCCTAAGTTATAACCAAATAAAATTGTAATTAATGAAATATTTGGATCTAACAAGAAAAAGGCACATTGGTTCAAATCCGATTTGATCTTCTTTCTTACATACAAGTATATGTATATATATATATATATATATATTTTAATTTAAATATATTGATTCATGAATAATTATTAACTCTGATTGTAAAAAAATATTACAATAAATAATAATTCAATATAAAAATAAATAAAAAAAAAAAAATCAGAAGTTATTAATGAAATAAAATTTTTTGTACGTTTTCATTTTACAAGGAAGTCTGAGGTGGTGTCCACATCAGATTTTTAAAGTTAAACTTAAGGTTCTTATTTTTAAGCTGTTATTGTTATTCTTACCAGTAAATTATTATCTAAACTTTAATTATTGAGTAATAAATTTATTGTTGTTCAATGTTTTTACATTTATTTATTACAGCAATAAAATAAAAAGGAAAATAAAAATCAAAGAAAATTTTTATACTAAAAGTAGTTTTACTGGAATAAATATAAATATTAATTGAAAAAGAATACAAAATACAAAGAGATTAAAATATCTATTAATATAATAAACAAACAGTAAATATACCAGTGATAAATAGCTTTTTATGTTCGACCCTTTAACATCACAAGATAATTTAATCTTTACTAATAGTATTCTTGTTATTTTATGATAAATAACAGACTTAAACCACTAAAAAATAACCTTAGAACGATCAAAGTTTTATTTTATTATACTTTAAAATTTAGATAAAAGAGATATATTTTTTAATTACCAAAACTCTTCGTTTTTTTTTAACGTAATTATATGCTGTTTTTATTATTTTTTAGTAATAAAAGAGAAGGAAACACCGTAATAAATACATTTAAAAGAACTTCATAAAGATGATAATTTTCCTGATTTTTTTTTTATTCTCTTCATTTTGTTTTTGTTTTTATTGTTATTCACTTTTCATATGTGTGTTTATATAAATTTCTAACAGCTTATAAAGTGTCTAAAGTGTTTTTTGTTTAGAACTATTTCTGCGGTTAATAGCTTTTGTTAGTATCCCCATTGCGGTTTCTCCCGCGCTATATGGCTACATATGATTAATTGTGTGCCAACTAATATTTCGTCGTTTTGGACAAATATGAGCCAAGTCGGACCATAAATATAATTTTTCCAAATATCTCGACCCCCAGCGCCATTTAAACTAATTCAAAAACTTTTCCAGGTGTGTGAACAACTTAAAAACATTTAATGTTTCTAATCTTATTGTCTTCATTATGTAACCGTAAGCAGTTTTGTTAAACACTTTTATACTAATTTTTATTTTTTACACTTTATTCACTAATGCACTTTTTCCATTCATTTCCTGACTACTTAATAAGTAGTGTCAGAGCTTAGATACTTTTGTCTGCGAGATGTTCAGGGTTTTTCTTTTTCCTTAAGTACTTTTTTACTAGTTAGTTCTTCCGGACGAATGTAAAAAATATAAAATTTTGTTATATGTCTGCAAGGGTATTCTATATATACATAAAAAAGAAAGTTTGTTTGTTTCATAGAACACTAGCGTCACCTAGAGGGTCCATGTTTTGCAAAAATATTTCTTTTCACGTAACTAATATACAGGGTGTCCCATATAAAACGCAACCCATCAATCACTCATCCATGAAATTTCAAAAGTCAACCTTACTCCCTTACTCGTTACTGAAATGGACTCGTCCAACATCTGAACATCGCGGCGACGCAGTAGAACACTACCGATAGTAACAA
>JAAAKQ030054928.1:3343-16094 GCA_010016005.3 Zanna intricata | reverse complement strand
AATAATAATAATAATAATGAAACATAAATGTTACAAAAGATTTTTAGATTAACTATAAATCTAAGTTAATTTCTGTAAAATTTTATTCTTTAAGAACACATGACATGTATCAAAAAATAAGTTCTTAAGAGTAATTTTTTTGAAAAATTATGATGATAAAAGAGATAGTCACAAAGAACTTAACAGCTGTAATGAGCATGAAATACTATACAGTTCCAATAATCTGAGTTTTGGTTATCAAAGTCTTTTTATCCAAGAAAAAATTAAATAAACAAAACATTTAAACATTTTCTTCAAGAAAAATACATAGGAATTAAAAATCTTGGAAATTCCTATTTAATAATTACTCTTAAAAAGAAAAAAAAATTGTATTTATGTAATAATAATTACTTTATTATAATATTAATAACTTAATATAAAATATATATTAATATTACATTATAATTTGAATCTGTTAATTTATCAAGACTTGCAATAGAAAAAGCATTATTTTACATCTAGAAGAATGGATTGTTTGAAATTCTTAAGGTATAATCTGTTATCTTGATTATGATTACATGACATTCAGAACACAACACTAAATTCATATTGCAAATATTAAATGACTCAACTGAAATAGTTTCAGTGAAATAAATAACTTTTCAATGAAAATTATTTAAATCTATTTTTCAGTGAAAAGTAGATAAGAACCGACTGCAATGAAAAACAAAATGAAATACTAAATACTCGTAGGTTGAATGAAATTATTATCATTAATACTAAGGTGGCTAATGGGGATTTTGATCAACCAAAATTATCCAGGTGACACAATTTGTGAGAATGCTTTGACCATAATCCAAATAAATTAGTTAAAAGATCTACAGATAAGATGAAAATCACTCCATTATCAAGTCTCTGATAACAGGAAGCCATTAAGAAGATGACGGATTGATTTTTTCTTTTTTTTTTTTTGGTACACAACAAGATGTTGTTATCAGCGTGTATATAGTAAATACATAGACATTAAAAATACACAATTAAAAATTAATTTAATAATTAAACAACAGTAAATGTAAAAGTATAGCATAGATGGAAAATGCCCATGGGATATGTTAAAAGTGAAATAAAATCACAGTGAATACAACATTAAAAAAGGAACTTAAAAGAAAAAAATTACGATCCAGCATATGACAAATTGTATAAATTGACGATAAAGATTGCATGAATAATCAAATCTTTGAACCAAGATGTAGGGCCTTTACAAACTGTAAGATCATTTCATTGTTCCCTAATATATTTTGCATGTTAGCTCCTAATTCAACTTGCGATGCATGCCGCATGATAGACACAATCCTTAAGAACGTGGTGTTTAGCTGGAAGTAGCATCGAGCACAAATGAGTGCATCTGTTTTAGTCATCAGATATCTATGAATGTGCCCTATTTGCAAATGGCAAATAATAACTTTCTCTTGATAGTTATTCCTGCATGAGGAGCTCCATGGTGAAACAGTGATTCAATAAATTGGACAAAGTTTATTGTTGATGTTTGCTTCCCGTCACTTTGTTTAGTTTGTGTTTTGGCGAAGATATATATTTTATTCAAATGTAATTAATGAATAAAAAAAAAAGTTAATAATTAATTAATGAAATTAATTTTGAATGCAATATCAGTCAGTTGAGTTTTATGGCTTTGATTTATTTATAATGTAAATTGTATAAATTTATTTGGTGGTATATCTGTTGTGAATAGATTGAAAATTTTTATTATCTTTTTAGACAGTCATTTTTCTGAAATGGCTGAATACATATTTTGTTTCCAACAAGATCTAACTATACTGTTTTTCTTTAAGGTGTATTAAAGAAATGTCAAGCCAATTGTCATGATTAAACATTTTTATGTCTGCATTAATATTTTGAGGCTACATCAAAGATTTTAGGATAGAAAAATCAGCTGATGGATCAGTGTTTGGAACTTCCAGTAAATTAAAAAAAATGTAACACTTTGCTAATGTTATTAATTCTACCACTGTTACTAGAAAAGTGTTAAAAAAAGCAGAAATATTGATATTTTTCAAACTAGACAATAAATATTTTTTTTAGATAGCAGAATATGTTGGCCTATGAGAAAGATGACCTTGTTATGTTTCTATTTTTATTAAATTACATAAACATATAAAATATCTTTCAACCATTTTATTTAAAATTAATTTAAAAGAGTCTCTCATATAAAACATCTGTTGATGAGATTTAGAGTAACACTTATTTAATGAACCTTGATTTTCTGAGCACTTGTTAACACATACTTAAATGTGTATGCCAATATTTATCAAATTGCTTTTAAATATTGTTCTTCTGTAGAATAAACAATTTTATTTATTTATAAACTTCGCTTTTTACTTGAATGATGTACTCACTTTTTCCTAGAACATTCCAGACAACAATTGGAGAAGTTTTTTTTTACTGTCCATTTAGTATCACATCTATTACTCCTGACTTGTGCTCTGATATGAATAAGTATTTAATTTTACATGCTCAAATTTACATGTAATGATAATAATCATTAGTTTGTTGTTAAAGGAAAAATGAGAAAGGATAGATTATTTTCAATAATAAAACTTGATACATAACATTCCATACAAATACTACTTTATTCAAGTATTTTTAAATTAATTTTGTTATAGCTTTAATAATGACAAAATAAATATATTATTATTAGTTATAAAAACAATCAAGTGTCACTATATTCAAAATTATTGTTAAGTGTAATTCCTTGTAAATGTAACATCATTATTATATACTTTGTTTAATTTTTCCTCTACTTATAGCTAAAAACATAAACATAGTTAAGGACTTTTAAAACATTTTTGCTGTGATAAACCAACGTGTGGACTGCTAAACAAAACATTTCAAACTTTTCTACTTTTCAGAATAATTTATATGGTTAAATTTTAAAACTATACAGATTTTTTTTTTAAAGAGAAGGTGTAATGAAAGCTGATTGGAAATAATATTTTTCTATTAAATGATTAATAGCAAAAAGTCTAATCAATATGATATTCCAGGTATACTGCAAGTATATAAGCTGATGTAGTTTTTATTTCTGTCCAGGATTCAAGCTATCTTTAGCAGGAAACAATGTTTTTTAAAGCTCAATGAAATATTCTTGAATATTACAAAAGGAATTAATATTTATGCAATACAGTGAATTTGATATTACCCATTTAACTGCACTATATAATTATATAGTGCAGTTAGTTAACTTCACAAAAAAAATTGAATTTTTCAGATTATATATGTTATTTCTAACAACCTTGGTTTATTGAATATATCTTGTTAATCTTATAAGGATGTCTCTAAAATAAAATTGAAATTAATAGGAAAAAGATGCAAAACATGTGAAGACAAAATCTTAATTATTAACTTGGGGTAAGTGATTATAAGAATTTATTCAGGAAAAGTGCTGATGTAAAAAAAAGAAATTGTTTCTTTTGGAGCTTATAGTCTCATAAAGTATAGATTTCTGTGCAAGACACAAATTATGCTACCTATTTCTTGGTTCTATGTCTCTCATATCAACACATGTCAAGATATGTCATTCTATGTCTCAACATATCCTGGCCTGTTCAAGCAATGGTGTAAAATAACTTGATGTATGTTGTCACTTTGCAGATAAGGAACATAGATACCTATCTACTGAATGAATAAAATTGTACCAAATATTCCAGAAATTAATGGAATTGCCATACGACTCACTCACACATTCACTTACGTTTATTTTTACACTCATAAAAGTTCACTAAAAGAATAAATATCAGGCATAGCTACTACATCTTACATTTACAAGTGAGAAGTTTTAAAATAAAATGTTTATCAGAATGTTCATACACCTTACATTAGTAAATTTTTTTAGAGTTAATAATTAATTCATTCAATAGATATTTTTGTGAGAAGCAAAGTATTTTTGAACTGAATAATGATAGTTTTAAAAATAAGAAAATGTAATGTTATCTATATGCATTGTACTTTTTCTACGCATGAATAGCTTTTAGCCATGCCAGGAGTAAAGCTGCAATAAACTATACCTAGTGTGTTTTAATTTTAATATTTTAACTATGAACTAAATTTATGGCTTATATTATAGAAAATAAATTGACTGAATGCTTTACTCTGTAACACATCATGCAAATCGGCATAGCTGAAAGCAAGCAGTAAGTGCAGGATAAGACTATATTACAAAACTAAATATTCTATTATACATATTAGCAAAGGCATTTGGGAGGCATGAATATTATATATGTACAATTTTATTTACTATTAATATTTTTTTTCTTGTAATAAGATAACATTTGGTCAGAGAAAAAAATAACAGTGGTTGATATGAACATGATAATTAGTTGTTTAACTATGTATTACAAGTTATAGATTCCATGAAACAAGTTCAACTATTCAAGGAAGTACATCTTTTTAACAACATTTTTCTTTATTTGTGATTTGTGATTTTGGGAAAACAAAAATAATAAATAAATGGTCACTGTCATCCGATTTTTTTCCAGTAAAAAAAATTTATTTACAATATGGGGAGATACACAAAATGCTTGGATCTTTAGCACATAAATACACAATATGTACATAATGAGTATAAAAAATAATTTTCTCTTAGTCAAAGATTGCATGCACGCAACGCAAAAAAACCCACGCACATTCTATACTCTCATTCCATGTACACACAAATTAAACACATTTTTTGATGAATATTTGTTTAAAATTTATTTCTTGAGTCATGATCACTGAATGTAGGTCAATTTTTACCATTTTGTACAGTTTTCACAATTATTTTCTTTAAAATTACTCTAAGAAGCTGAAATAAAGATAAACCATTATCTTTATCAGATGCTATTTACTCTTTCCCATTTACTCTTTCAAAGGGCAATTAAACCCAGTAATATTTTATTTTGGTGAGCTACAACATATGGATTACTTAATGGTTAAATCCATTGATGTATTATTTCTATTCATTATTTTTCAATACAAAACTCCTGGTGATGTTACAGGAGTTATGGAATCATCTAGTGGTCAGGAATTTGCAGATTACCATCTTGCCAGTGATTCATCTTGGAATACAGTTAAGTTTGATAAAATAAAAATATTCTCCTTAATGAATTTAAAAAAAATTAAACAATATTTGGTATGTGATGCATTATGCAAAAACAATGAAAAATTACATATAAAATGTTATTTAATCATATCTATTCCATACAGAAACAATTTGTCATAACTGAACCTTAAGCAAGGACATCTATCTAAAATGATAGCCAACTGATTTTTCTTTGGATAATATACTTTTTTAATAATATATTGATCAAGATAAAAATTCAAGTTACTAAAGCTAGGTATGAATTATATTCCTTAATGTTATATAAATACTTTGTTACAAAATGTATGATATTTTTAATTCAAATTCAAAGAATTTGAAATTTATGAAACAGCAATCAAACAATAATGAAAAGATAACCAACAGTACACATAAGTAATGCTGAAGAATAATTTGTTTACCATACAATAACTAAAAATGTTTAAACAGATTCCATCAAATAATTCAGTTAAATTATTTCTTAAATTAAACTACCTGCTTATTTGTATCAATACCTACTGATATAATTTATTAATGTATAATCTATCAGCAAACTTAATGTATTAATGAATCGTTAAGTACTCTGTTCTTAAAGAGTATTAAAAAGTAATGATTCATTATAAACTGCATAATATACAAAAACTTAATGATGCAGACATGACTAAGTAATATTAAAATAGTAATAAAAGAAATACTAACAAAATAAATCTTACCAAATAATTTTATGGCTAAACATTAAAAACATTGAAATGGTGAATAAAACATTAAACAAAAACTAGAGGAGGTTGTAATAAATTATAGAAAGTGTAAAATGGGCTATGTATGTAATTTTATTTTACAAAATAAAAAAAAACAAAAAAAAAAGATTAGAAAACATCAAAGCATGCTTGAAAAGTCAAATAAACAGAATTTAAAAAGAATGGAAAAATAAAAATTGATGGGTTTCTGTAACAGGTTAAGTTATATATGAAATTTCCTGATGAGAATACTTTCACAGAATTTAGAAATGTTATGCAAAGTGGGAATGTTTAATGCAATGCTGCAATAAGTTATATGACTTTTGACTGCATAATGTAACACACTTTTTAGTAAACTGACTGTTGCTGTTCAGTTGTGTCTTGGAATGTCAGTAAGAATGGATGTTGTAATATTATAACACTAGAATGATTATATAAATTGATATGCATGAAAGCAAATCAATCTAGAAAAAGTATAATTTCCATCTGTGAATTTCAAAATGAATTAAGACTATTGTAAATAAAAAAAAAAATCATATAATAAAAAAAACCTCAGCTTTACAAATTAGTGTCATTTATATGTGTTTATCATTATGTAAGTGGTGAAAACACCAAAAAACTGATAGTAAAAAATGAAGACATACTACGTAATATCATTATGGGCAAAAACACTTTATAATTGATCATTAAGCTAAATCCCAGCATTCATTATTATCAAGAGTCAAGCATACTATTTTTACACATAAGGACATAATTTTAATTAAAGTTTGTATAATAAAAATAATACGATTAAAATTTCACATATATGCATGCATGTAAATGAGGATCATACTTAAAATTTATTTAATAAATCAACTACTTCCATGCTTTTTTTGTCATTGTTTTAATTAAAATTATCACATTTTTTCTAGGATTTGAATTAATTAATTTTTTAATTTTATTTAATATATTTTTTCATAAATTAAAAAAAATAGACATTTGAAATAAATCTTTATCCGGTCAGAAACTTCTTGATAAAATTTATGAATAAATAACTTGTTGCAAATTACAAATAACATCATATTTATGATAAACTGATTCTGAGAAATTTGAAAAGGAGATCATTCAAACTTGACCATTGAATGAGTTAGAATAATTTTTTTTTTATGGAGCTTTTAACTTGGCAAATTGTTGAGCTCACAGTACCATCTATTCAGCCAAATTCTCCTTTTTAAAATTATAAAATTCCACGAAAGAGGTCCTCAGAGGCTAACATAAGGAAAGTTTGGAGACTGGGATTAAATTTTTTTTCTTCCCTAGCTCCTAAATCTCAAAGGAATTAAGCTTAACAAATGCTTATTTCTGTTGTACTCAGTTTCACTTAGTCTTAATAAGAAGAGATACTTTATTAACAAATTTCTTCAACATTGTTAAGTCATCTATATGGAAAACACTCTTTTTAATATTTTATTTAGTATTTTTTTTTACTTAAAAAGATTAACTATTCTTTAAATCCTAGTGTCTGTATTATATTAGGAGGAGGATCATTTAAAAAAGTAATTATCATCATATGTGGTTGAATTTAATTTTTTTCAGTTAACTTTTGACTTCCATAGTACAACGCATATAATATAATTAATATATATAAAGCTTAATGATATAATTAAAATTCAATACAAAGTTATTGTTATCTTTTTTCAAAATGGATAAATTCTTAAAGATCTAATAATACATTTTATATAACCCTCATTTAATTTTATATAATTTTTAAAGTTATATGTATATAATTTTTTAAGGTTATATATATAAATTTAAAAAATGAAAAATGGTGTTGAAACATACTGTATATTTCTTTCTACAATATACAACAGAATGACATTGGTATAATGGTAAAAACAAGTAAAGCAAGATTATCTTTATACCTCTAAGCTAGTAAAAAAAAAAAAAAAATTAAAAGTGAGAAAAATCTAATAGTATAAAGGCTGATAAGTATAATAAAATATAGGTAGAAAAAAAAGTTTTGCATGCAGTAAAGCTTTTACATACACAGTATCCCCTTTCTACTGCATTGTATAAGTAAACATTTTTTGAAAGATGTATTAAATTAAAATTTGTGTTTAAAAAATGCAATTAGCTTAACTACATAAATTTTTAGTAAAATATAATGCAGTAGAATGAGTAAACTGATGCAAAATTAGAGGATTGTCCTACCTGCAGCTCTGAACTTACTACTTTTCTCCTGGTAGGCTAAAAGCATCGTATTTTTAAATCAGTTTTTCACGCTTTGTCTAATCGAACTGATTCAACTTGAATTTTTATAATCAGGAGCAACATTTTATACATCTTTATTAGCAGTAGTCAGTTTGATTCTACTATTTTATATTACACAATTATAAATAATCCAATAAATAATGGGAAAAAATACTGACAAAAATGTTTGAAAATTGTGTACAATAATATTAAAAAAAATTTAGAATAATAGTAATAGGTTTTCCATATATAACTAGCCACTGCACAGTAAGTACTATACTAAATATTTTAAAAAAATGCAATCTCATCATAAAAACATAAGCACTAAATAATTATAAATAATAAAATAAATATCACATAAAATCATCAATTTAATTTATAAAATACCAACAAATGAGTACTTCTATTTTGATTTTGGAGAACAATATCCTAATTTTTTTTTTAAAGTTACAAATTAATAGTTATTCTCTAGGTAATTACAATAAAATGTTATGCTGTGATAGAATGTTGCAAACATGTTTTCAGAAAAGTTACTATAATCTGAATGAATTTATTATGAAATCTAAACTAATAAATGGTTTGAAATTTTTTTATTAGGAGTAAAACTGATCATATAATGCCATGACTGATCTTAAATTATGTTTTTGTAAATAGTCTAGAGCAAGGCAAAATTAATAAATATGTTAATTTCTATTATTACAGAAAATATACCACTATACAGAAAGTATAAAAAAAGTACAGTAAGTTTCTATTATTACAGAAAGTACCACAAGTTGCTTATAATAGGACAGATATAAAAAATAATTTAACCATATTAAGATTTGTTCTTTACTTCAGTTGAAAAAGAAATAGAAAAGGGAGTTTAATTTTTGAAACAAGTACAATGATATAAGGCATTCCAAGATAAAAACATGTTTAACTGCTAAGTATAATTCAAATTACTTAAGTAAAAATATGAAATCCAATAATTTAAACTTAAATAATTACCAGAAAATTATATTTTACATTATTCTGAAATACTTCAAAATAGAACATTAAACACCAAATAAAAATTAATTACTAAATTTGATAAAGCAGATAACTCTAATCTCTATATGATTTGTTTAAAATATAATTAATAATGTGAGGTTTGTACTGTTTGCTGGATGATATTGTGTAGGATAATACTGTATCAGTTAAAAATTACTTACTGTTACATAATGTGTTAAAATGACTTCATATCACACAATTAATATGTTTATTTTTTAAAATCTAACCTACGTTAATTATTTTATTCAAGTAAGTCAAATTGATCTGCATTAATTGTTAAAAATACATTGGAAAAGTAGTTTAGGTTTTAAATTTAAAAAAAAAACCCAAAAATCTGCACAACAAAAGTCATTTTGATAATTAATTTAACTAATATTTACATAGTTAATTACATATATAATTAATTAATCTTACCTGTTACATCTCTTTCACATGGTATTGACATGCCAACTGAATTGTTGGTAAAACATAAATATGTTCTGAAGTTTTCAACTCTTGTATCTAAAGTAAGATAACTTTTGAGACCTTTTTTCTCTACATTTTCTTCAATTGTCTCATTCTCATTCTTTATTCTCCATGTGAAATCGACTTCAGGTGGATTAGCTTTTGCTGTGCATATAAGAACTATTTTACCATCTTTTTCAGTTTGTGTGATCCCGCATTCAGGTTTGTCTGAAAAAATTGTATACATGTATATATTCGTAAAATCATTACTTAAATTAAGTTTACCAATATCTCTTTATTTAAATGGTAATATTTTTATGTATTAATGATGATCATTTTCCAGTTTGCACAATCTTTAGGTTGGTTGGTTTGGTTGTATTTAGATGTGCTTTTTTCCCTGGTGAAATTTAATGTCATTTAAATAGCTTAATTATTAATGCAAATAGTTTAATTTTTAATTCAAAAATTTTGGATTTGGCTACATCACTTTATCCATACTCCTATATTTAAACAAATATCTTTTAGTTCTTCCATGACAAACAAATATTTAAATTAAAAATGTGATAAAATGAAAGAAAATAACTAAATCAAAATATATAAGAATTAAAAATTTATGCAATTGAGAGTGTGGAATAAGCTGTATTTTAGAGAATTGTGAACTATAATTAGATTTTTTTTAAATTTTCTAACATTTCTTTTGGGCCAAATACAGTTTGCAATAAAAAAAATCTAACTATAAATAATTTAAAATTAAAATTATTTTTATTCTATCAAATTACAAAACAAAAAAAGAGGCATTATTGTTTTCAAAAAACCTATCAGAGCTAAACTTTTTTTAGTGGATTAGATAACAACTTACTGGTACTGTAGAAGTACTGTTACTCGTAATTAGCTCTGAAAGGTTTTTTGAAAGAAAGTTTCATTATCTTGAAAGTGAGCCATTAATATTTTTGAAAAAAATAGGTATTGTATTTGTTGTAATGATCACCAAAAATAATTAATTTGAGGATTAAAGAAATCTTTTTTTTTCTGAAATTTTGTATTTTGGCACCTCTCTTCTTTACGAAAAAAAAATTCAAGATTATTTCTTACTGCTTTGTTTGTATGAGTCACTACAAACACTACACACACTACATTATATATATACATATATATTAAATTTCACTTTCTCTTAGGAGATGAGAAATTAAGATATTAGGAGGTGATGGAAAATATGAGGACATTAAACATCATAACAGAAGGATGTGAGTGAATTGGAAGGTATCTCTTAGACACATAAGATAGAGAACACTTTTGTGTATTTCTTACTTCTTAGGAGATGAACACCTGTGACGATGTCCCCCTGCTCTGATCAAGATCAGAAATAAAGTATCCCTGCTTTTATAAAATGTTGTTAATATTCACTAGAATTACACAGAACTTGTAATCTATATTTACAGCTATCTTTTAGAATTTTAATCAAAATAAGAATCCATCATCATAATCAACTTTTTTTGGAACAACTACACTAAAAAAAATCCCAATTAAAATGAATATGAATGAAAAATAAGGATCAGTGTACCACATCCTTAAATTTGTTGTGGGTAGGAATGGTTTCATTAGTGTAATTTAAGATGATCAGTTTCCTGGAAAAGTTAACAAATCAAGATTTATTTACTTATTTATATGTGAGGGGGAAGGGAGTTCTCAACAAAGTGAGTGACAAAGAATTTAAACAAATTTACAATTCCAATGATAGATGAAAAATGGGTGAAAGGATACACTAATTTATTCCTTTATGCTTAAGGTTTCCTTTACCATATTAGTAAATAAAGCGTATAAGTAGTATCAAATAAGTAGTACTACACTACATGTTTCTTTACCCAATTTTTCTTAAGGGTATCAACTGTATTATCAAATGGAAAGTACTTGAATAAAAAAAGTACTGGTCACTGTTGCTAACTCTGATCGTAATAATATTCACTATAATAAGTATCTTTGCTGAGAAAAGAGGGTATTGTCATTTTAGTATCAAATGTAACCACATGAATTCTTTGGGATAATGTGGTTAATGGTTACTAAATTAATGATTTCTATGGAAATTAATGATTACTAAATTCTTATGTAATTATTCTTCAAATGAATTATCTTTTTAGATTTTTTTTGATCAGTTAATATTTTATATAAAATTTATTTTAAATAAAATGCAACTTAATATCATGAATAAAGGTATGAATTAAGAGTAATGGTTAAAAAATATTTAACTTACATAAAACATTTATGTATGTTTTTTGTGTATTGTTTCCATGGCGATTAAATGCCTCACACACATAATTTCCATCTCTTGTTCTTGATACAGGAAAATTGAGTATGAGAGCATTTCCTTTGATTATAATTTCTGATTCATCTTCTTTACGCCACTGATATGAAGCCTCAGGAAATGCTTTGGCACTGCATAATACCTTCTCAGGAACATTACCTTCTATCACATTTACTGCTCTGTTTGAAACTGTCACATTTTCTGGGGGATCTAAGTAAAAAAATAAATAAAATTAAAATAAAAAATAAATAACATCTTTATATTAAATTTAATTGGAAAATATTTGTAATACTGGCAGTTAGTAACAGTGGCAATTTATGTTTAGTAGCATTTGGGTCGATATTGGGTAAAATTCTAATAATATTAAATTACTAAAAGTCATACTTTGTTTGGGGAGAGGAACAATGGCATGGTCTGAATTTCTTTGGTATTTTTCCCACAATTAAAAAAGAATCTAAATAAATTTTTTTTACATTCACTGCATATTGTAGAAGCTTTTATTTGTAATTTAATACCAATAAATTAAAAAATTCTAGCAAATTAATTAAATTCTATAACACTTTATTTCAACTATTTATCAAATATTAGCTTGAATGAGTGCTTGATAAAACAGCGAATCTTGATATAAAGAGTTGTATTATTCACATAAATTTGTCACAAGTACTGAAAGCAAAGCAACCAAACTAATTAAAGATTTGTTATAGTAAGTTTGATGCAGTTTACTGGTTATTCAATGACCATAGTTACAAATTACAATTAAAAATGAGACCAGGTAATCACTAATACTAAGCTATTCAAGAGTAACAATGGTGTGCTGCTGAATGGCATAAGTACTGTAAATTTACAATTGCTGATTAAGACAATTATTAAAGGCATATATATATGTGTATATATATATATATA
>JAAAKQ030054927.1:0-35026 GCA_010016005.3 Zanna intricata | reverse complement strand
TCTCAGGAGTGGTCGACCTGAGATTGTACAAGACTACACTTCATTCACATTCATACATATCATCCTCTAAAGTAATAACTTACAGTAGTTCCGCAGGCTTAACAGGAAAAGAGAGAAATATGCTAAATAAATAGAGTAAAATTTTAAACAGTGACAATATCAAAAATCCTAAATCCCTCTAATTAATGCATAAATTAATAATCTACAGTGAGTATAAGAAATTATTAAAATATGATTTTTTTTAAGGAAAATAAGATATGGAATTATGAAAATGATTCTTCTAAGTACTAGATCAGTATACTTATAAAAGTAGTTTTTGGCTTACCCTAATTAAAAAATACTGGCAAAGTATTGCATGACTTTCCTTATTGTTAATAATAAAAATTAAAAGAATTAGAGCCAAAACACAAAAAACAGTATATATTTTTAGAGGTGAAAAATAAATTAAAAATATTACAATAATAAAATATTGGTGTTTTATGAGCAAAATTTATTGTTGTTTTTTTTTTGGATGACATTAACTTTATTTTAAAAAAAATGTATATAATTTATTTAAAAGTATTTGATCATAAATAAAATGAATTGCATTAGTTTTTTACAAATAAATCGCTTGGTAATATAAATTCATTTCTAAATTTAATTAGTTAAAAACAGTTGACTGTGTCAGCTGTTTCATATTACTGTTTTACTCAAATACTTAAAAAGAAAAAGACTATAGATAAGAAAAAGACTATATGTAGAATAAGATGTTAGTTTTTTGTTGTTGTTATTGTTGTTATTCTTCTTCATCTTCTTTTTCAGAGATGTGCATGCAATACAGACAGTATTGAATATAAATCTAAACCATTTCATTACGTAAATTGAACTGAAATCCTTTTTGAATAAAACACTGCTGTTTGATAAGTTTTCAGTTTTCTGTTTGTTCAGCGTAAGTAAGGTGAGTAGGCTAACATCTTCTTTTCTTATCCTTTTACTTCTTTCTTTTATCTCTTTACAATTTCATCTCTTTTATCTTTGTTACATAATACTATTTATTGAAAGTAATAAATTATGTTCAACAAAAGGTTATAATAGATCAATGTATTGCATGTACTTTTATTTATATATAATCCTACTTATTTTCTCCAGAATATCATTAACAAAATGGGAATTTTGTGTGGATTTCTTTGATATTACTCAAACTGATTAATACATTATTATGTTCTACAAAATTGAGTTTACCTTGTAATGTAATTGAATAAAAACCATAATAAAGCCAAATCCAAATAGCTTTCTTTATATACAATATATATATATATATATATATATATTATAAAGATAATTGACAAACCAGCTGTTTGGAGAACTAATCTTGTTTTTATTAATCAGATTTCATTAATATATCCTCTAGTACAAATAGATTACTATAGAAATCTTTTGTACATGATTTATTTCAAAACTTCTCAGTAATTTATAATTTATTCATTACTAGAACCGATACATTATATTTAATTTCTTTTATGTACAAATTTTATTGCAGATTTAAAATATTTATATTGCACTATATATTTCTTGTTATGAAATGATAAGTGTTTACATTTAATAATTGCATACAAGTTATGTTAACGATGAAATCAGCTAAATAAAAATAAGTCAATGTGAATACAAAGTTATTTTATGTGGTAAATAAATAAAAATGTTATATATTATAATTTTACTTTACCGGCATATATTTAACAATATATGCAGCTATACATAAGTGGATGAAAGTATATAGATCGGTCAAAAAAAAAAAAGTCTTAAATTTTTTTTTTTTTAAGTTTTGTGTGTAAGGATTATTTAAATTTTTTTTTACAAAAAAAATAATTTAAATAACTTTTAATAATAATAATAATAATAAAAATTTTATTCCAATGCTCCCTATCCAAAAAAATCAAATTTTTTTAGACAGATGTTGGTACGTATATACGTTGGCCGAAATTTGGTTTTATAACTCTGAATCCTACTGACAGAGTTTCTTCGAACTTTTTAGACAGATCCCCTTTAGGGAGGAGGGGGAAAGAATGAGGATTTACTTGTGTTCATGTATGCTTATTGTGTAGTTTTTGACGCCATCTCGAGTGAAGTCTGCCTCGTTGGTAAACAAAACGTAATGTACTTGTAGAGTTGTCGGTTTGTATTTCACCAGTTGCCCAAGCGGACTGTCTTCTGAGTGTAGATTTTGAACTGAATGTTTATGATAAGTATAAAACTTGTTTTATTCTTCCAAATCATCGAATGCAAACTCCGATCCGCTTAGGAAGACGTCGTGTACTGACGCATTTCGTTGAACTACATCGATAATAATGTCATCAATAATAGCGTCGTGTTGTACAGATCGTTCGTAGCTGGTACGAATACCAGCTACGAACAGGTACAGGTAGCGGACCTGTTTCCCGATGACTGCGAAAAGTCGCGCTGATTGTTTTGGGATCTGAAATCCTGCGATTCGCAAAACGTATTCAGCTGTAGCATTACAATTACACACACCCAAAATGAATACCTTATCAGCGTATTCCTCTGTTTTAATTTGATACTGCATTACTTCAATGGCAAACGGATCACGTTCAAACTAAAATTCACAGTAAATCTTCGCTAACGACAGCACAGTTCATAGTACCCGATATACTTAATGTACTCTACAGGATTTAAACACTGATACAATAATGTACATTGCTCATCAGTTGTAGGTATTTCTTGCCAATTTTGAAATAATAATTTTTCATATAACTTATTGAACTCCTGTAATTAATAAAAGAAATTATTATCTATGTCATTTGTATTTATTTATCTTAATTGTACAATTAATTTGAGTAACTTCCAGTTTTTTTTTAAACAATTTCTAATAGTAAATTTTATTTTTACAAATTTTTCGCATCACCAAAGAAGAATTTCGTTATTGTTTACGTTAGATAAGTAATTTTTTGACAAATGTTGTAATATACTTTTTAAAAATAGAATTTGAATTTTTCTAACGTTTCTTTGTTTTATTCTTTATTACACTATTTTGTTCAAAATTAGATCTTTTACAAGTTTTTTTAAAAATTTTGTGTTTATTACCCATTAACAAAGTTACTGTACTCAAAAATAAGAAGCAGGGTTTCTTATGCCTCCCCATTTCTGTTGTGCCGTTTCCACTCACATCATCTTTTCCCTGAGAAATGGATTGGTCTTGGATGTTCACATTCCTGGCCACCAAGATCGCCAGATCTAACACCTTTAATTTTTGTGTCTGGGAATAGATGAAAAATATTGTAAATAAAACAAAAATAATACTCGTGAAAAATTGTCCACATTGGATGCAAATAAGCAACTTAAGAATAGCCTTAAATAATTAAAAGCAATGGAAGCATGCCAAGAAGTGTGTTGAAAATGGCGGGCTCATTTTTGAACATTTATTATATACTGGTACATATAATGCAATTTGGTCTAGTGTACAGTTTCTAAAATTTCTAAAATTCGAATTTTTGGAATTTTTTCCATTTTATTTGACTTATCTTACACTATTTTGTTCATAATTAAATTCTCTTGAAAAAAATGTTTGTTTATTACTCGTTCAATAAAGTTATTGATTATCAGACAAAAAAAAAAAGGTACTCCAATTTATTTATTTTTCACCCCAGACTACTGCAGATACGGTTCTGGAACCTATTTTATTTCAGTTTTCAGATCAAAAGTCATAAAAAATCACTAATTCTGGCCCTTTAATTAACGTCCTAAAAATTTCTCTACGTCCTCATTTCACTGGGGTGGCTGAAAACTGAGAGAAATCTTTCAGTAGCCTAACTCACGAACGAAGCATTTCAGAACATAAGTTTATATGAATTTTTTCTATTTTTTTCACGAGTATAGGTAAAGGAGAGCTTTCATATATAGACAGAAGAATTTCATATATAGTATTAAACAAATGTAAATATACTTGAACACAGATTCCTGATACATCATAAACATTAATGCTAGCACAAAATTACTGTATTCTTACGTGGATAAAAAAAAACCTTTTTGAAAAATTTAGAGTAAATATACATTTGTCATATTCAAATGAGAATGTATCATAAAAAAGAAATTGTACCTAAAAAAACTTGAGTATAGTGAACAATATTTTTTAAAAATAAATAAAGACCCCTATTGATTTTTCTACATTTATAAAGCTATTTTATATTTATGCAGATTGTTTTTATTAATCAGTTACATTACTTTAAAAAATAATTTTTTTAATTATATTAATTAGAATGAAAATAAATTGTAAATTAGCCCTTAAGAATGTGGTTATAATGATAATGCAGTTAATTCAATTTTTCTTTTTTCAATTTTTAGTCAAAAAATCATATTTTCTTCTTTCATTGATGGTAGAAAGAAACTTCTATAAAGAATAAAAATGTCTGCTATATATTACAAATCAGTTGTTGTAAAATAGAAAGAGTATAAGCACAGTTTGAGAAAATAAAGTAAAGGGGTTGAAAAGGAGGAAATGAGGGGAGAAATTGCCAGCTTATATGAAGGTGAATAGAGAGTTGAAATATCAATGAGAAATAACTGTCCCATTGTGATACAGATAAAGTGGGAAAATAATGAAATGGAATATTGTGTGTGGAGGGAGTAAATATATGGGGTGGTTAGTAGAGGATAGAGTACGTAGGGTGAGGAAAAATAGAAGTTAGTGGGGAGCTATGGTGGGAGGAGAAGTAGTAATGGAATATCCAATTTCCGAGAGTTGGACGGTATGGAGGTGGTATGGACGAACGAAGGGTGAAGTAATATGCACAGACTGAACTGAACTGCAGGCATCACAGAAAGTCTAGCAGGCCAACAGCTTGCTTGCTAGCTAAGAGAAAAGCTATAGAGAGCTTATAATAATCAGTACAATAGGGTACTCTCTTCACTTCAAACTGCCGAGTAGTATGGACCCCTTCAGATTGCATTGATGAGCTCAACCTAGCTTGCTTGCTGGCTTAAGAGACTCGTAGACTTCAGAGCTCCTTTGTCTGCCACATCAGTTCTCTTCTTAGTCTTTTCTCAGCCCCCTCTTTTAGTAGATAAAGATAACAAAAGAAATTAGTTTTCTTTCAAGGTGTCACAATAAGGATCAAGACACGGCCCGATGCACTTATACATTTACACATAAGCACAGAATTGGCTGATATTGAATGATAAAATTTCAAGAAACTATACATGCTTGGATTAATTTATTTCAAACTAATAACATTTCTTCAGTTATGTTTCTTTCCTTTTCTAAGGAATAATATTTCCGTTCTAATGTTGATTGTAATGAAATATTGATTTATTCATATACTCGTACTTCTAATTTTACGGAAAATTCATCTTTAAATGACAGTTTTACTCACACTTACTCCTCCAACACACATCTTAATAAATGAAAATATTTTTTTATTCTCATAACTCAATCAATGTGTAATTTCATTACTAATTATAAAAAATGTGTATGTGAAAATTATACTAAAAGTAAAATAAATAAAAGACATTAATCCTTTGAGAATTTAGTTTTATTGATAATAATGCAACTAATTGAATTACATTTCAATGTAAAAATAATTTCTTTTTTATTGAAGTTAGAAAGAAAGAATGTCTAAATAAATTTTTGTATTGCAAATTATAAAGCAGTTACATTAAATAGAAAGACTATATTAACCGTAAATTAGTATGGTAAGAACTAAGTAATCTTATTTTGAGGCCGTTAGTTACTTGGTATTTAAATTAGAAAAGTAAATTTTGATCTATTCAATTAATATTACTTAAAAATCGAGTGACTAAGTAATATTGCTTTTTAACATGAACCGTGAACTTTGTTTAATTATAAGCAAATAAATTAAAGATGTATTAAAATTTTGTTAATTTATCAGAAATAGCAAAAGATGCATAACAGGATATTTCTTTATCAAAGTATTATATAGCACATGTATGAGATGTTCAGCTCTTCATATACTTCTGTTTTAGTTTTTTCATTATAGAAATTTTGCTAAAAATTACTGTTACCATTTTTGTGGAATTCTGTTTGTCTTTAAAAATAATTTTTATTGAATTTACGCATACGTTTCTTTTTTCATAATGTAATAATTTAGTTTGCTGTTAATTTTTGTTTACTATTATTTCTTCTTAATGTAATATATTTTACTTTAAAAAGGAATCGTGGTGGCATTAGTTTCAATTAACTACTTTCATAAAAAGATCACAGTTAGTTAATTCCAGAAAGGTAAATAGGATAACTAGAGTCCATATATTTTAACTATATTATTACTGTTATTTTATTGTTCTTGTTGTAATAGTAGCTAGAACAGCAGTGTGTACTGTTCACCTTGTTGGTGAGCAATGACAAAGCTAATGAAATAAGGTTGGCGAGGGATGCCATGAATTTCATTGTAGAGAACTAAAGAGAAAGAGAGGGTGATAGACAGAGAGAGATGATAGAAATGCTGCGAACAAGGAAGCATGAAAGAGGGAGATGCTGACCGTAGTGACAGCGTAACTTATTGCATTAACTGACCACGGGGCTTTCATACGATGCCTTTTTTACATTAGTTTAGGGGTGAAAATGTCATACACAGAGTTTCTATCTTGTTCAGTGATGCTTCAGTTAAGTTAATAAAATTGTTATTGTTTTTTTTTTTCTTTTTTATAAAGCTTCTGTATTAGCTTAATTAATAAAATCAGAAATCTGTCTGAATATTACTTCTGAAAGGCTATCTGGTTTATTTTATAAATCTTATTTAGTACACATATAATTTTTTAAATATGCTTAAATTGCTGCCTGTTCTCACTTGATCAGAAACAGTTTGTTTCCAGTTTTTTTTTTTTTTATTGTATTTTTCCAATAAAATTTCAGACAATTAAATCAAAAATATTTTCTACTTCATTTTAAATTTATTGATATTCTTGTTATATTAGAGAATACATACATAGATTCTGTTTCATTTACTACCATCATAACTTTTTCATATTTATAAAAAAAAACAAAGTAAATAATATATTTTTTTGTAAAGAAAACCATATGATTTCTGAAGTTAGAATTCTCTATATTTAGCTGACCATAGAGATTTAAACCTTGAAATAATTTACTACATCAAATAAATTATTCCAATGGGTTCGGAAAAATTTGTATAATAAAAGTTTACCCTAGCGGACATGAGCGATTAACTATTTAATTTGTTAATTAACAAATTTGGGAAAAATTTTTAGTGTTCGCTAAAAACGCTAATAACGGCTTTATTTTTAATCGCATGTAAAATTAAAAAGCATCAAAAGAAGATAGCTGAGGAAAAAACCTCCGGGTACTTTTTTCTACGAGCAAAACGAAGGGCAGTAGCGAATTTTACAAGCACCAAACTCATTCTATAGCTCTTATATATACGTAGCGTAGCTCGAAGGCGCGCAATAAATAAACTTCCATAACTCAGTTCCTAATAGAGATAATTCAAAAATTCAAAGAAGCACATATTCATAATGCCCAAGGTTATAAATCTGATTGCCCATTAATCCGAATCTACTGTGAAAATTTGATAAAATGCCTACAAAAATAAAAAAATTGCAAAAAATGAAAACGTCAATATAGCATTTTGTTCTTGAGCTTACTATCATCTACTCATCCAGTAAGGGCTATCTCTATATCTTACTTAATTGTTAATTTATTAATATTTGAAAATTTAATTTTTAGAAGAAGCGTGTTTTGGTACCATGGCTAATGCTAAAAACAATCATTATTAATTCTGTTTTTTTTTCCAGATATAAAAATGTTTTAATTTTTATTTGTAAGTTAAAACATATACTTTAAGATGGCAAAGATAGTTTTTCAAAAACATTAATTTTTCAATGAGTTTTAGGATGTAAATATTAGATACTTTGTAAAAACATGAAAATAATATTATAAACAAATTGGTATTAAAAATTAAGGAAAACGGATATTTTTATGTAGATTTATGTAAAAATTCGTCATTATATGTTTTTCCTTTGATTTTATTGATTTTGCAAATTTTTTGCCGTTTGTGGAAAAACGTGTTTTTTAAAAAAAAAAATCTAGTTTTCCGTCAATATTTTACTTATTTATCTTACGAAAAATAAAAAAAAAACTGCCGAACACTTTCATCTATGAGCGAAATTAAGAAATTGTGGATAAATTATTAATTTATCTATCTAGTCTTATTGTATACTAGAAGATACAGTTTCCAAGCTACTCTAACACATTGCGGTTTTGATGATTATTGTAAATTCGTTAGCGCCCGTAGTTTTGCCCGTAGAAAAAAGGACACGTGAAATTTTATATGCAAAATTCTCTCAGATGTATGTTGGTGTTTTTTTATTTTTACACGTTATTAAAAATAAAACCGCTATTGCCAAAAAAACTAAAATATTTTCTTTAATTTGTTAATAAACAAATTAAATAGTTATTGGTTCATATCTCCTAGGGCAAACTTTTATTCTACATACTTTTCCGAATCCATTCCAATAATTTATTTGCTGTAGTGAATTTTTTCGATATTAAGCCCTTTTTGAGTCTCTGTTAACTCAGTTAATTTGTAGGTTTTTACTTTTCTCGGCGAATATAGCTAGAATGGCTATATTAAAAGGGAAAGTATAGTGATCGTAATTCAAAAATGGAGAATAAGATTTTTTGAAAATATTTATGATTTAGGGGCTAATAATTTGTCTAGACCAGTGATTCTCTACCAATCGTCACGATCTCCTAAAAATTAAAAAATATGTAATATTTCGTGACCCTTCCCAACCTTAACCCAATGAAACCTAGTTAAAACTATATTTAGCTGTGTTGATAGCGACGGTTAAGAACATATATTTGTGAAGTGTACGAACATTTGCAATTTGCAGGTTCCAACTTGTGTATGTGTTCCTTGTAAATTGGTCAGTCTGCATAATATTCCATGTGAGAGAGTCATGTTCAAGCATGCATATGGATACGTTTGAACACGGTCGTGCTCTGAGCAGTATAAAAGAGGCAAAAGGGATTGCAGAATGTCAGATTAGTTTCGAATGCAAAACTGGTGCCTTTATTTAAGTTTAAGTTAAAGTTATTTAAGTTTGATTGGAAATAAAAAATTACTGAGATTTCGTGTGCGGTCAAGCAGTGTCTGTTTTTTTTTCCAATTAGATTCTTATGCAAAATGGATAAATTTGTGAAAAAAACCAGGTTGACATCTACATCCAGTGAATCGATTGGTACGACAAGATTGTACAATGACAGTTATTTAAATTATGGTTTCATCTCATTGGATGGAAAGTCACAGTCCGTTGTTTGCTTTGTAAGCCCTCTTCAAAAAAGCATGAAGCCATCAAAATTAATTCAATACTTAGAAACATTTTTTTTCCGTTATCAGCACTTGGACACAAAATTACTAAAGTAAATTATTAAAAATTGATAATTTAATTTATCTTAAAAATTAAAACTTTGTAAAATGTCTATGCGGTATTAAGTGCGAAATGAAACCAAAATAAAAAAAGTATTAAAAATCTAACATACTACAAAAAAATTACCGAACGTAAAAACGCAAAGGCAAATTATAGTTTTAATCAAATTTTTTAATCCAGATGTATGGGCTTAATAAATCGTAAGATATTAGACAATATCGGTGGACCAAGTTTACTGTCATTTGGTAGTTGCAGCGAACAAAAACGGATGCATCATACGTGTTATCATATAAGTGAGCCTGGTGTTCCATATTCGTAAACATCAAAATATAACCTCTTCACGACGTTTAATCCTACGTGGAGAGTTCCAGGGTCTCACAGTGTCCTTAACCAATCAGAGTTTATTATTGATTGTAGCATTTCACTCATCCTGCCACACTTCACGAACCACGCTTTTCAGAAAACAGACAAGATCTTTCAAAGGCGACTACTGAAATGAGGCTGCAAACTATCTTTTGCCGCACTATCAGCGGTCTCATGGCTGAAATTTCAATATAGCTAGGAATCCAGTAGATGCTCACAACTGTATTAAACTGTATTACGTTGAGTAATTTCAGAAATGATAGACTGTATATCACAGACAACAGGGTGTCTCAAGTACATACCACAATTGGTTGGCAAGGCACTCATAGAATCTGAATAGACAAATATCGGAATGTTATCGAAAACAGCTACGCAACGAAAACACACTGAGAAGGCCAAACGTGTATTTCCTATTGCCAACCACAAAAGCACAACCACAGACTTATTGCGTTTAGAGGCGTCTGTATAAACTATAGCATCTGGTTTCACGCTATTTATAGTATTGAACAGTTTTTTCAGAAAGATAACCTGGTTTGTGTACTTTTTTTATCAACATTAAAGTAATAGTTCACATGCAAAGGCCGCCAAGGGTGGTAATAACGTTGAGTTATAGGAGGTACTGGAAGAAGTTGTATATTTTAGAGTTGATAAAAGGCGATGGATACCGGAGCAGTAGATCTTGGCCGTTCCTTATAACGATGAACATATTGGTTGGAGGACACCATATCAAAGGTAGGATGATGATTTAGTTCCGTTTTAATGTGAGCTACATAGGAGCAGATCGTTTGGTTCGTCCAAAAACATGGTTCACCACTGCCCACCAGTAAACTTACCTCAGGGCTTGAATGAAACCCACCTGTGGCCAAACGGATAAATAAATGGTGGACTGCATCGAGCATCTTTAGAGCGGTGGCCAGTGAGAGGAATATACCACAGAGCTGTAACCTAAGCGAGAACGAACCAGAGCTTGTTAGAATTGCAACATGCATACACAATCAGCTCCCCCTACGAGTATTGGATAGAACTCTCAGCATGTCTAGCATTTTTAGACATTTTACCTTACAACTCCTTAAAATGGGTTACCAGTACCAGTTGTTGGTCAAACTCTAATCCATGAAATCTAACCTGCGTGCATCTAACCTGCTTAAAAGTAGTTGAGGGTCGTCATATTCCCTCAAGCGTGTAAAACAAATGCATTTCGTTTTCTCAGGAGAAAACGAACATTATGTTGCTATTGGCTTACTTAAGCTGATGAATCAACAGAAGTGGCAAACATTTGTTAGTTCTTTTAAATGAAAAATAATCGCAAAATGTAAAAAGATGCTTATAATAAATTATTTTTTTCTCATAATAATTTGCTCATTGTTTTTCGGGTATAGTTGTAGGCTAATTTCACGACCTCCAGTATGAGAAAAGCTGATGTAGATCAAATATAAGTATGTACGTAGATATATGTCGCACTGCTGTTGGCCTTATATTTCATGATTAATCAAACCGATTTTCTTCAAATTATATGTACGGGACAATGATCATTCTCAATTTTCCAAGATTCGTTACTGAGTGGGGGGGGGGTTTATAGCAATAAAAACAAGTTTTAAATTTTCTTCAGTGAAATTTTAGAGAACTTTTATTAAAGCAAATTTGTTACCTACAATATATATATATATATAATAAAAAAAAATTTCAAAAGATTAACTTTCACGTGTTAAAACTGAAATATGTTTTATTTTATTTTTATTATTGTTTATTATTTTATACTTAATATATAGAGCTGTCTGGAAGTTTTACATTTTTTTTTTATTTTGATCCTAACGTAAATGGAGATAAAAAAGCTTTCTTTTAAATTTTTCAGATTTAAAAGAAAATACTTTAAATGCTGTGTTAATGAAAATTCAAAACTTTAAAAAATGTTAAAAGTAATTAAACTATTCTATTAAAATGGTGGTAGAAATAGGTAAATTATAGAAAGAAATTTATAGGTAAGTTATAGAAATAGGAGGCCGGGCTTTATTAGTGGGTACCTCAGCTATCAGTTTGATTTTTCAGGGCAATTTCCAGATAGTGAACTTGAATCCTGAGATGGTTCCACAGGGTTGTTACCCACTAGCTTCAGGAAAGAAGTAGCTGCCTTGAATTCCTTCAGAAACCTATATACCACATATTATAATAATAATTGAAGCATTTATATCTGAAAATCCATTTGATAAGTTGCAAACAATTTTGTCTTTTAAAGTCTCTGTAACCTTAATTACAATCAAGTATGATCAGAAAATTTGACGAATATGCAACCTCTCTATTTAAATCTGATTAAATATAAACTGAAACTCTTCTCTACACATTAAAGGCAGAATTACATATTGCACTGATTTATTTCAGAAAGTAGTTAATTTAATTTTACGTTCTACTTTATCCATCCAAATATTTCTTATGGCTATGATATTTATAAAGTTGTAAGGTATGAGGCACCAACCATTTTAATTTCTATAAAATTAATGATATTCTCTATACAGCCAGTCCCTGTGATGATTAAAATGACCAACTCACTTGCATGTTTGAATATTATTTGCATTTTGGTAGGCTTGGCGTGCTGGTATGGAACTTTTACATTCAGTTAAGTGAAGAAGGCTATTGGAGGCCACTCCTTACTTATCTTAGCGATTCTGTAATAGGAAGCTAATTTTTCTTAAGAATGGCTATGAAGTGATTTATGAGAGAATGTTACTCATATCTAGTTATCTACAACTTTTCATTATGTCATCTAATCAACTGTCTATTATATAGTTAGTGTAAACTATAATAATTATTAACTGTAGATAGTATACTTATTAATTTGAAAGTTGTACTCAGTACAACTATTGTGGTTTGGCACTTAATAATCAAAACAACCTAAAACTTCAGAGTAATTTTTCATTGATTTTTTTTATTTATTATTGATTTTACAACTCTATAATCTCACAGCTTCATACAGTTTTAGTTAGTCGGTGGAGCTTTCCATTCTCAGTTGGAAGTCTAATTGAGATTTGAAGTTAAACTTTCCAGATGAAAGTGAAAAATGTTATTCATTAAGATGTTAATGAGGGCTGTCCATGGTAGAATTCTATAACATAGTGAACCACTCGCCCATGAATCAGTTGTAATACTGATATAAATTTGCGCCAAATAGGTGTTTGGTTTAATAGTGTGTTTGTAATTAATTAATTTTGATATAATATTAAAAAGTGTTCACTTATGTTATTTACTTATGTTAAGTTTTTTACTTATAAGTGTTTACTTATGTTAAGTTTTTTCTTAAGATGAATTATTAAATGTTCTCAAATATACTCGTTTTAATTTTAATTTTTTAAAAATTAAATTCCGATAGATCTATAAAATAAAGTTCTAAAATTATTTATCTCATTAAAAATAATTAAATATTTTTAATTTAGTAAATTTGGTTCGTAATATTCCACCATTTTATTTAATGCAGTTTACTTGTATACGTAAATATAACTGAAAACTGACTGAAAAATAGATGAGCTGAAGTGTAGCGACGATGACGTTGATAAAACAGTAGCAAAAGGTTGTTGAGTGGTTTAGCTAGAGTTTGAGAAGATGCTGACACTGTTTCCTTGATCAGGTCATGCTTTCAGTCGTTCAACTTCACTTGCTCGTCTTCCTTCATTAATTCCAAACAGGCTGTGGCTCATTCTCATACAACTTCTATCTTAATTATTATCGTGTAACCAGTCTCATTAGAATTCGTATAACCCTTTAGCTCACTTGAATTTGAATAAATTCATAAAATATATTCTTTCGTAATATGAACATACATCATGTATGTATATACTCGTACGTTACAAATAAATTATATCATAGGCGTGATTATGCATGTGTGAAATAAAAATTTGTATGAAAATATACTTTAGTTAATACAATTTATTGAGTTTAATTAATTTTAATTTTAAAAATATACATTTAACTCTTTGAAAAATAAACTACAAAAATACTGTTGTTACATACAGCATCATACATGATTTTCATACATCAAATTCAAATTAAATTTGTCAATTGTCTAGTATTAAATTAAATTGTGTAGTAATTGGTTAGTGTATGATTTTTATTAAGAAAATTAGCTTAAAAATCCATCAGCGCCCGCTCTAGAGGTTCGCTCTAGCGGCGTCGCTTCGGACAAAAAAAAAATCGCCACCCGTTAAGTATATATATTATATTTTTAAGTAAAGGTACATATTTTTTTTATTTTTAATAAAAAATCATTTTATTTAAATTTTAATAAAAGCATTTATTTAAAAAGAAGCATATAACATTGATAATCAAGCGGTACAAAACAGTAGAAATTAAGAAATATCAGTACCTAGCTACAAATTAACAATATTACATTTTTTGTTACATTTACAATTACAAAATAATGTTACACTAATTACAAAATTTTACATTTTTAAATGCTATTTAAAATGTATATTATTACTCAAACAATCAAAATGCCATTATTTTGCAAATAAAACAATGTAACATCAACTAGGCTAAAATCACAAAAAACTTTATTTTCTTACTTTCAGTTCTGCAAAACGGTTTTATTACATCTTTTAAATTTACGCACACAATTCAAATTAAACAATGTAAACTATAAAATAATATTAAAAAATAATAATAAAGATTTATCCTAGTTCTAAATATGCTAAAACCGTAATTAACATAACTTCAAAATTATATTCCGTCAATCGCCATAAAAAATATTTATACACAAAATATTTTTCGTATCCTGTGAACGTAAAGGAAGTCTAGTCTAGTGTTATACATGTATGTTATAGTAACACATATTTCAGAAAATCATAAATAGTCATTAAAAACAATTTATAATTGTTGATTTTGATATTTTATTTAGTTCAATTATTCAAATAAATTATAAAACTCGTTTTATCGAAGCAACGAACTTAATGAATGTCTTATATTATGGATTCAAATAAATTATTTTCATTAATTTTAAACAAAAATATAAATAATTATACCTATAAAATGCATTTAAATTTGATATATTTTATTGATTCAATAAACAACCTTTTTGGATAAATTAAATATTTATTTTATTTAAAAACGCTTTCATTGTTTCGATTCAATAATCGATTTACGATAAATTAATATCTATCAAACTAAACAACAGTTTAATTATAGATGTACTTAACCCAAGAATAATGTTGTTGTGTAATGAAACCGCGCTCTTTTATAATTAGAAATAATAAGCAAGTCTATGCATGTTCAAACACAAGTTGAAGCAGCGCTCTGCACCCGTGCTAATGCACGGGTATTTTTTTCAGAGAAGTATATGCATGTTCAGAGAAGTAGCAGCGTCCTTTACAAATTCTGCATTAATTTTTCAATAATAGTATATTTTTAGCTTTTAGACATGAACAATATAAATACGTTATGCACTGTAAACTTTCAGCGAACGAAAAGATCGATATGTGAAATTTTCTGTTAATTGGGTATTTAACACGTCAATATTTTCTCACAATTACAATCAAAATGGCGCCTTGGATAAATGTCAAGAGTTATCCGCCCCTAGAGCAGGCGCTGAATTCACTATTCACTAGCTTTGTGGTTAATTCACTATTCCTGTAAAATATACTAGTGAAAATATCAACATTTACCTGGATAGATCAAGGGAAACTAAAGTAACTTGAACAAAACATTATCTCAAAAAACACAATTATAAAATAAAAAATAAACTTGGTTAAAGCTTATATTATTCTTATTTTTTTATATAATCACATGAAAAAATAATAAAATAAATATATGAAGATACCTAAAATATAAAGTAGCTACAAATTACAATGCAAAGGGCATCAATCAAAATTATTTGAGCATTGCATGTTGAATGTCGACACATGAAATTCAGGATTTTTTCTTTAATTATTTCATTAATATTATTTAAAAATTTGTAGACAAAATAATAATGTTTGTGTAAAATAAAATCCATTAAGTTAATTATTATAAATAAATTAATACAAAGTCTTTTAAATGGTTAACTTATTGAAATTGCCCGTGATAAACGTGTACGATATTGCACATGACTACTGCAGAAAATCAGAAGTGGTTTACTCGATCCAAACCTCTACTTCATGACGGACGAGAAGTGGTTCCACCTCAGTAGCTTCGTTAATTCGCAAGATTGGTCTGTCAAAAACCCAATGACAAACAAATTCGAGCTATCGCCCCATGATGTAAAGATTGGAGTATGGTGCGCTGTGTCGAGGAGAATAATCATTTCATTTGACTTATTTTCTTCAGTGACACAGTGGATTCAACGCATTACACTACTGACATCTTCCAGCCCTTCGTAGAGTAACTGACGCCAGATGAACGACATTTCGCTTATTACCAGCAGGAAAGCGCGACAGTACATGCTTCCTTAGAAGCATGCACTCAGTTTTCATATTTAACAGGGCTGTCTCGAAGGATCTGTAGCCTCCACGGTCGCTTCTCTCTACAGATACTCCTAGAAATGTTGACCGCCATTGGCCAGCCACAGTTTGGGCCGATGAATCGCGTTCAGTGCGACTTTCAACTCATTCCGCTGGATGTTGGTGATGGCGTTGCGTATATTCTGTTGCAGTGCGTCAAGAGTTCGTGGATTGTTCTGGTAAACCTTGCTCTTCAGGTTGCCCCACAAATAAAAATCACGCCTGATCTATCCAGATGTGATTTTTATTTGTGGGGCAACCTGAAGAGCAAGGTTTACCAGAACAATCCACGAACTCTTGACGCACTGCAACGCCATCACCAACATCCAGCGGAATGAGTTGCAAGTCGCACTGAACGTGATTCATCGGCCCAAACTGTGCCTGGCCCATGGTGGTCAACATTTCCAGGAGTACCCGTAAAGAGAAGAAACCCACATAAGAAGGATTTTGTCTTTCATTTACTTGTATAATATCGCCTTACAGTTCATATGTTCTTCGCTTGCTTTAGATTCGGTTTACCTTGGAGCCACTCTATATGTATAAATTTAATCTATTGCACAGGGAGTTGCTATATACAGAGGAAGAAGAGCTGTCATTCAGCATACAGGGCGGAGTACCACAGGGGTCTGCGCTGGGCCCCCTGCTCTGGAACCTCACCTTTGACGATGTGCTCAGGGTGAGGCTCCCAGAAAATGTTTCTACTGGCTTATGTCGATGACCTGGCAGTCTTAATATCAGGCCACACGGAAGATAACTTTGAGAGAGACGCCAATATCGCAATTAGAAGCATTAATGATTAGCTTAGGGCGAGAAGACTAGAACTCGAACTCCAAAAAACTCAAGTGATTGCCATGGTAGGAAGAAAACGTACCCAAACCCTGACTCTATGTCAGGTCTCCTCATATGAATGCAGTTTCCCCATCACAGTTTTTACGTAGCCTTATAGTTTTTACGTAGTACCCAATGGAGGGCGGTGGAAGCCCTCCATTAGGCATACCCTGCAGAAGGATACCCTGTGTATCTTCCGGTGAAAACACCAGTTCCATTCGTAGCTTTCTCAGCATTTCATTCCTTTCCTCATTGAATCTTGGATACTCGAAAAATACATGTAAATGGATCTCCTCCTCGCAGGTGTCAGCATGCTCAAGCTGGAACCTGTACAGACACGACCTAAATCCTCCATGGTCCACCAGGAACTGTGTCAATTCTTATCCCGGCGTGCCATGCCTCCTTCTGCACCAGTCTTCCAGATTACTTATTAGCTCGTGTATTCACCTACCCTTTGTGGCCCGGTCCCACCGCTTTTCTGCCATATTGCCAACATTTCGTCTTACAGCTCCTGTTCTTTTTCTTCTTTCGGCTGCGGGATCGTTAAATAAGGATTGTCTAAACGACAAAATTTGTTTTTATTCTTTACTTTTATTCTATAAAAGAAAACTGCTAAAAATAATTATCGGAATGACTAACTAAATTTTTAATTAAATTTAAATCTATAAATTTGTTTAAACGGTTTTTGTAATCTTGTTTTCCAATATATTTTAACAGCTATTTAGTCATAGTCTTTACTGTATTTAATTATGTAGTAGTTGATTTTGTCTTATATTAGATGACAGATAATAAAATATTACCAGGTAATCATATTCAAATATGTTTAATAAAAAATAAAATGTAGTATATATATTTTACTTTTTTGCAGTTTTTCGATATATATATTTAATTTGATAGTGTTTATTGGTTAAAATCCTTTTTTGTTTCTTAAAAGATTATGTTTACTGACAAACTTAGTGATTTATTACTACATCAAACTTAATAAAAAAACCTACGGAATTTCCAAAAGTTTTTAATATCCCGAAACCGTTAGAGAAATTAACTGTCCAGTTGGTTTGAAAAATCTTTGAGAGAAATTTGAACTAGTGTTGATGTTGATTTCAAACTTTTCTTATCTTACGAACCGATTGATTTGGAAAGTTTAGACAATAAAGCGGCTACAAGGAAAAAGGAAGTGGAAGCGTGAGAGGGACCGATATAGAGCGTAAGAAGGGGGTGGCAGGAGTAATGGCTATGTCGAGTTGTTGCTCCTTTTTTTTTATTTTCTTTGTCGTCCAGCAAAACTCAATTTAATTCAGCAGTCGTATTTCTCTTTTCATTTAAACTTAGCACATAACACTGACTAGTTAAAATATTACGCTACTGTGAAAACGAATGATGTAGGCATTGTTTAGATCTCTAAGTCGCTGAGAATCTATTAATTTTACATTTCTTATGAATTAAAATAATTGAAAATATCTCGCCAAATTGTAATCTCGTAGATAAAAGACTTTGTTTTATTAAAAAGCTCTAGTTTGTTTTAAAAGCTCTAGTTTTAAGCTGTCTATTCTGTTTTTTTATTTTTTATATTTTTTATATCTATACACTTAGTCGAAACAGGACAAATTTATTGAGAATACACTTCTTCAACTCATTAAAAAAAATGAAAAATAACATTGAAAATCCAGTTCCGAAAAGTGAAAATTTATCTGTGACGAATTGAAAACAAAAAATATTACCTCTCTAAATCTATTCGCAAAACCATTTATATTAGTAGTTAGTTATTCCTTGATATCGCAGACTATTTAGGAAAACTTTTATATTTTACTTGTTCGTGGCTTTGAGAGAATCTTAATTGTAGAATTAGCCAAGTGAGAACAATTAGTTCTTACTTGTAAGAAGAATTTCTTACAGCACTGGTTTAACACAAATTTAGGTATGGTGAATAATTTGAGAAATAAAGTCCAAACTTTTAATCAACAAAAGATACAAAATGGTATCCAACATAGGTTCCATGTGAACTTCAACGTGGTATTATAGGCTGCAAAATATTGGGATCGTTCATTTTCAGTGAGAATGTTTCGGATGCTTCATACCTAATTCTTTTACAAAATAATTTGCCAAATTTATCGGAAGATGTTCCTCTGATAACAAGAAAGGAAATGATTTTCCAGCACGATGGGGCAACTCCACACTTTTCTCTTATCAGTTAGATAACGCACATATATGTGTACAGGTATATAGTTAGAGAGAGAAAAAGAGCGAGAAGATCCGTCGGGAATCACCGACGGATCATCGATGTTTTTTCTTTCAACTCTCATTCTATTATATTATACGCATATATGTATAAATTATCGCTCCATGTCTTTCTCTCCTATATATATGCTTAGCGTCTCGTGACGATTTTTGATTACGAGTCAGCTATTTTTTTCTCCATTCAAAAGTCCATCAGTCCATTCAAAAGTCTCCATCACAAAAGTGTCCGGCACAAAGCACCAAAACATGTTTTCACTTCAAAAAAAAACTAAATTAGTAAACCTTACTATAGCGCTGAACTTTGAATCTGTAAAAATTAAAATTGAATTTAAAAGGTATTATTTTTAACTTTTCTGGATATTTTTGTCTGTTTTGTTTTCGTTAATCAAATTTTGACAAATGATTATAGATATTAGAATCTTTAATTAATATTTATTTTGGAAAATCACTTTAGTGCAAAAACGAATATCCGTTTAATTTTTAATGTACTTAAATTGATTTATCTACAGAGTGCTTATACAGTTAAATAGATAAAAAAATTTTACAGCAGCTTGAAGAAAATAACTTATTATGAAAAACAAAAAAAAAATGTCGTATTAAAATGTAATACCTCGTTAATGAAGAGACGTTCAGATTTATGTATGCAGTAATTAAGAGCTACTATAGAACCAAAGGTCATTAGTACGTAGAATAGTTTAACTGTACCCTTTCAGATGATATCATTGTCTAACTTGGATAGTGACCGCAAAATGTGTCCTTCATAAATACTCGAGTAAATGTGGTTTGCTTTAATATATGGTGGTTTTTATGTAAATTAAGCTCTCTGATATTTTCTTCATTCCCTCATTATTTAAGTAGTCAGCTCGTCCAACTTTATTCTTTTATAACCAAAATTAAAATGTTTTAATTTTTGTTTTTACTTTTTCAAAATAATTTAATATATTTCAGAGCGATATAATTATTTTACTTAAGTATCTGTAGTGATTTGATTCGAAATTAATTTAATGGTTTTTTTTGTTTTTTTGCAAGTTCTATATCTGTTCTGTTGTACAATATAACAGATCTGACTACGAAAATATTTTAAACAAAAAAAATAATACATTATACGCGAGCGAGCGCGCGCGCACACACACACATACAGAGTGTACCATGAAGAATGGGAAAACTTTCAGGACATGTTTTACTGGTGAAAATAATGAAAAAAATTCATATAAGCATAAGTCTTGAAACGCCTTGATTCCAGTTAAAGCTAGCGAAAGATTTCGCCCTGATTTCAGCTCTTCTAGTAAAAAGAAGCTCTACTATAATTTTTTGGACCCAAATTTAGGAGTAAGGTTTGTGGTTTCTTATATGGTTTAAGCTGGTAAATAGAATAAAACAGCCATGACAGAACTGTAATGCCAGTAGTTTTTAAGATATCCGACATAAAACAAAATTTGCTATCGTAAAATATTTTTTTTTAGGTTTTGTAGTAAAATAGCTTTTATATATTAGAATCTCCGTTATGGCTTCGCTCGTGCTGTATGGTTACTTGTGTTTCCCGTCGCAGTCAGGAAATGTTTAGCCAGTCTAACCAGGGAGCTCTGCCCTCCTGGACTTCTTGTACTCATTTTACTCATGCTCGTAAGAATAATAAGTAAAAACTAAAGCCTGTTTAATTTATAAGCCATCAATGTATTGTAATTTCTTGAGAGTAACAGTTTGGCAATACAGGACCCCTAATTTGTTTTTAGAATTCCCATCGCGGCTTCGCTCGCAAAATACATAATCAGAATTACAAATATAAATTACGAATACAATGTTACCAATATCATAAAATCTCATCAATAACTGTGGCATAAAAATGTAAAAACCAATTTGTTTTTTTTTACCCCTTAGAATATTAGTTCAAAAAGCCGAAAATAGTTAAACTATTTATCTGAAGAGTGCTACCCCAAATCGAGTGAATATCTCGTCGTTTATTATAGTCGGAAATGGGAAAAATTTGAAATCATTGTTTGAAATGTTTTTTCTGTTTTACTTTTCTTCACCCGCTTCAAGGTCGAATTAAAAAAAAATCTAGAAATTCCTTTTTAGATATAGGGAAAGAATCAATGTTACGTAACACGAATTTTGTTACATTTACGAGTTATTTTATTGTATCGTTAATGATGTAACTTATTTTTTATTTATTTTTTTATTGAAACACATCGATTCGAATTCCAAAACATCAGTTTTAAGCAACAAATTTGTTTACATTTTGCTGTTTAAGTTTTTGAGTTATTTTTTTTGTTTCAGTATATTATTCTAGAACTGGATAATCAGGATGTACATGGTTAGATTATACGAGTTATAAGGGTATTATTTTTATGTTTACTTTTTATTTGTTAGAAATTTCATTTTTCTAGGTGTTAAATCGTTCTTTGAGTAACCTAATATCTCCGGTAATACTTCCTTCAACGGAAATAATACGTCTAGTAGAGGTCCAAGAAAACAATCTTGACGCATACTTATCAGAAACGATATTGTATTTGATGTATCTGATAACTAAACCGACATTTGGTTTGGAGGTTGGCGTCCCCACGAGCCTAGCTTCTGCAGCTTGTCTTCCTACTATACTCAGAGCTGCAGAACACTTTACACACACACTACACCAATTACAATATATACCCTCGCACAACAACATCCTACAATGTTTCTTATATTTTATTTACACTCGTTGATGTTGCGACACCTTATGAAACTATCGTGCCGATGGGTGGATGACTCTTAAGTAGTGTCTGGTGGTCCACCTGAAAAAACCACCAATATTAGTTTTGTGAAAAGACCTCGATCAGCTTTGTCTGATTATAATAAATGTCCCAAGGTAAATAATTAAGTGGTAACCTGCAAAACGCAAATATCAGATTTGTAGTTCTATGTAATAATCAAGGAAGGTGGCGGCTCCCTTCATAAGTTTCCTTTCCTGATCAATAAGGTAATAACTGGTTCCAGCAACTCCTACAAGAAAATCTCCTTGTCCAAACTCCATCTCCATCGTTAGTAATAGAAGACAATAATGCCCATCATGTTTCATGGGGCTCAACATCTGTTCCCCTCGAGGAAATTTCATAAACAGTGAAACAGAACTAGGATCTCTGTCTACTGGATGATGAATCATGTTTTTTTATGTCGTCATAGACTGCTACTTTATCCAAAATCGACCTCTCCTTATGCTGACCAAGTTTACTCCCTCATATTAATTGGTCTGTTTGTAACGATTTACACAGCAGTAACCATAAACTAATTATCATTGCTTTTGGTGCCGACCGCATGGTGAACAAAAGACCATGGAGAGGATTGTAAAAAGAAAAAATTGGAACAATTACTGTAAAGCCTTCCCACCACAATTCGATGATGGTGCTGATGCCCTACATCAACTTTCCTCTTTTACCTCCCTAGTACTCTAGAATGCAGTAGATTTATTCCACAAACATCAGAAAATCCAAGACATCCCTCCATTACCTGATAGAATGATAATTCCCAAAACGCAATCAAGAATCGATGGCAGGCACTCTGTAAATTTAACTGTAGATTTACAAATGAACATCTAAATTTGTATCTTAGAGTAGAGCGGAATGTCGTCGATTATTCATAGAAACTAGAAGAAAGTCATGGAGGAATTAATTAAGACACCATCTCACGCACTACTCCCACATCTGCTGTGTGGAGAAAACTTTATGCAATTTGTGGCTCCCACAAACAGTTTGTTCTCGGCCTTATTCATGGAGGAATACTTCTTGAGTCATCTTCTGCAGTCGCATCTAACCTAGCTGATTATTTTCATTCAGTGTCCCAACTTCATCATATATAATGATTTATAATAATTAATTTTATCAAGCATGGCTTGCTAGTATGATTAGATGTCTGTAATGGTCGAGACATTCACAATGACTGGATTTAAGTCAACATAATTTTAAACATATGACGACCACCGTTATATATTGTACATAAACATTTTACACAGACTATAAAGTTTTAGTAGTAATAAGATTTAAATACATATTTTTTTAAGTTCCTGATGATGGAATTTCATTATGAAAGCGCTTGAACTAAATTTATAAAATTGTTGGTAAATTGGTTTAATTATTTTATTATTATATACTAATGAATTTCAGATATATAAGATATGAATGGGAAAAAAATGCTTTAAAAATTTGTGATTCGGTCGGCGAATTAAATACTCTTTTTACATTCAACAAATTGTTGCATCCATTAAAAAACTCACCTGACCTTGATGAAGGTCAGGTGACCTTCATCACCTTGAAAGCTTTCTAAGCTTTCCAATTCAGCCCTTCATCACCTACTGCGTATGTATAATGGTTTGTTCTCCGCACAAGTGTTCCCACCCATCTGGTCAGAAGCAATTGTCGAACCAGTCCTTGAACCTGGTGAAGACAAAGCACGCTCCTCAGACTACCAACCTTTGTGCAAAGTATTGAAGAGAATGCTGAACCGAAGGCTTACGTGGTAGTTAGAGAAGTCTCCACAACAATGTGGTTTCCACCAAGAACAATGTTACATTTATCTAAAATCACTGTAAACAGCTATTCAAATACCTATCTGTTCTGCCAGCAACTCATCGCTATTTTCTTTGACATCAGGAGGGCTTACGACAGCCTAGCGACGGGGTATTCTAAATATTAGGGGTAATATTAATCTAATAGGGGTAATAGTATTCTAAATATTAAGGGTGAAGAGTTGTAGGTAATATGCTTGCCTTTATTAGAGGTTTCCTAAATGATGGTTCATTCTGTATTCGTGTTGGAAATTCTGTGTCAAGTTCACACCTTGGAGAATAGATTGCTTCGAGGAAGTGTATTAAGTGCCACCTTGTTTACTATAGCCATCAAAAGCTGAGACTACTACAGAATACTAAATCTCACCTTGAAACTTGGTCCAAAATCACCGGCTTCACTTTCTCACCAGAGAAAACAAAATTTTGTAGTCTTTTCTCGTATGGTGAGACTATTTCATTCCACAAGTTCTGCTCAACTGAGAGCCAATTGCTATCTCTCCTGATGTTAAATTTCCAGCTTTACTTTTCTGACAGTCCTCTTATGCAGGCCAAGCACATTAAACACTTGAAGACGAGATATTGAAAAATTCTATATATGCTACAATGCTAGATAAGCAACGATCAACTCCAGTGGGGAGCTGACCGATCATGTATGTAACGTTTTTATTATTTTTTAGTCCAATATCAATTATATTATGGTTGTACCCTCTACTCTTCATACCGTGCTTAAGATACTAGTTGCTGTACACCACTCTTTTTCAATCTTGCCATTGGTGCGTTTAGATCAAACCCTGTCGCAAGTGTACTTGTTGAATGCTTGTTAACTCTTGTTGAACTACTTGTTGAATGTGCACCGTGATCAACTTGCAGGGTAACGGATGTTTGGAACCATCACTTTGGGATGAGCGTCTTACTCTGCTAGTCTTAAAGGACAACCAAATCACCCGGTTCTTAAAGCAGACCTCATTTCCAACGGTATGAAAACCATGTAATTCAGCACATATGGGTATACATACCCGATGATTAATGTACCTTTTAAATTTTGACGTCCTTCTGTTTTCCCAACTTATCTCTGTACACATCCTCTGTAGAGACTCTACCCCATTAATTTTAATTATGACCTTACTGCATGTAATAAAATATTAACAACTCCTCTCATCTTTCAGCAAACATTTTCTCTGAGACAAACCCAGATGCAGTAGTATAAACAGATGGCTCGAAGCAAAATGATTCACAAGTGGATGCACTTATGTTGTAAGTGACAGAACTTGTGTGTTTGGTCTACTTGGTCTTACAAATGTTTACAGTGCTGACACCTGAACACATCAAAATGGCCTTGAATATCATTAAATCAAAATATCGTTACATCCTTATCTGTAGCGATTCCTATAGTGCTCTCCAAGCTTTAAAGGATTTGTATCCAGACATCCTATTGTCACTGAAATCCATAATACAATCGCTGAATTAAATTGTCACAACACACAGGTGAACTTATACTAGATCACTAGCCATGTGGAAGTTCTGGATATGGAACATGTGGATTTCGCTGCTAAAGATGCATGTAGCTAACCATCTTTCTCCACTCGAGTTACAAAGCTACAGATTTCATTAATTCCATTTAACATACACTTTGAAGAAGATGGCTGGATGACTGGACTGCTACAGCAGATAATAAACTCTTATTACATTTAAAAGGTATTACATATAAAGGTTATGACATATAAAAGGCATGTTACCATGCAGAACTCTTCATGCAGGAAAATTCGCTGAGAGGAAGTGGTCCTGTGTCATTTGCGAGTAAAACATACCAGAGCTACTCACAGACACCTGATGTCAGCGGAGAGCGGACCACTGTACGTCTGATGCAACTGCCGCTTGACTGTCACCACATTCTTATGTGGCGTTACTTCGCAAATTTAAATTTCCAAGGGACATACGATGCGCTTCCTAGGAAATAAGACTGTATTAGACCAGGTACTGTTACTTCTAAAATGAATTAATATACTTAATTAATATACTTAATATAATACTAATATAATTAATATACTTAATATACTTAATTAATATACTTTGATATTTCATTATTAACGTCTCATATTATCTTAATTGTTACCCTTTCTTTTACTATTTGTTTTATTCCGATTATTATCATCTTATTTTCATCGTAGTTTTAACCCTATTTTACTAATATTTGAATATCTGAGAAGAAGCCTCTTATTGTTATTTTGACCCAGGTGATAATGTGAAAGCGTTTATTACCCAAAAAAAAAAAAAACTTTTGATGAAGGAAACCAATTGGAGGGATGTTAGTTAAGCCTCCACCTATATAGTCCTGTATGACATCAATGAGTTATGCAGCTATATAAATTGATCAAAACACGAGTCGATAAGTGTAACTACAATATTAAAGTATTCAGTCCTAAATAACTACGCACTTTCATAGGATGTGGAAGCCTACAAAAAGGTAATTGACTTGGTGAGGGCCAGCCACACCTTCACCAGGAAAGATGAAAGAGCCTTTCGTATTGTAGTGAGAAACCTAGATTACTCTGTTCCAATTCAGCTTATCTGAGAAGAACTTGAGAGTCATGCAATACGTAATATAACAAACGCGAGGCACTGATTTACAAAAGAACTACTACCAAGTTTGCTTGTTAATCTTGAACCAAGAGATAACAACAGGGAGGTGTTTTGGTTAAAATATATCTCCAGTTGTGGGGTTGTGATTGAGGCACCCAGACAGTTTCCTGGTTTGTGCAGTGTATGCACTCTGTAGCCATACGAGAAATAACTGTATGCCACCTTATTGATGTGTGAAATGCGGTGAAGGACACTGGACTAAAGATTGATTGCACTAAAGTTAAGTTGCACATAACCATTCGTCAAAAACTACTGGGGATATAGGTTTGACAAAGAGATCATGGATAAAACTGAGGCATAGGTTTACACCAACTAGGAGAATAATACTTCTACCAGAAACCATGAGAAGGCTACCTCCTTCAGTTTTGATACTGCAACCTTCCCATTACGAAAACGAGTGGTAATGCAGACTTTTTTTTTTTTAAATAAGATGTCTAAAGAGGAAATGATAGGTAAGTATCTAAATCCAGTCCAAGATTTTTATTTATCTATATTTATTTTTTTTTTAGTAAAACCCATACAAAGGTTGAAAGTACAATCCTATAAAATATAAAACCCTGATATAATTTATAGCACCTAACCTAACCTGTAATTCAAAAATTAACAATTTACAAAAATATATAAATAAACTTACATTCTTGAAAATATAATAAAACAGATTTCAAACCAATTAATCAAATAAAAAACAGATGAATAATAATCAGTTAACAAAAAGCAAAATCACTTAACCATTAAGCTTTATTTTCAAAGTAGCAATCACAAAACGCAAAATATTATTTAATCTGTCATTTAAAGTCAATTACTTACTGTCATTATTAGTCAATTACTTACTAACAGTAAGTAATTCCTGCAAGGATTTTATCAGACATAGGTCTGGTTTAATGTGTCATGCAATGTATATTTTTCCAGACCATTGAACATAGAGAAAACTCCAGAAAGTAAAGGATATCACCAGACTGAATTAAGTTGCAAAAATCATATATCAAATCATTAGAAAATGCATAAATTTTTCCCTGAAAAACAATTTATGATCCCCATTAAGTTGACCGATCTTTTCTGGCCCATTATTTTCTGCCCCATTATTTTCTGCTTATAGAAAAGCAGAAGTTTAAGTTTTGAAGTTTTAAATATCCTTCAGCACAACTAAAGGAGCTTATATTTTTTAAGAAAGAGCTAAAACTTGAATAAATGAAAATTTATTTAAATGAAAAATTTATATTCTTTGAAATATTCTCTATTTTAACTTTTTTTATCATTTCAGCTATGTACTGTGTTTTAAGTTAATAATGATACTATAATAATGTACTATAATAATAATGTACTGATTTAAGTTAATAATTGTATGCAAATTGTTATCTGCACCACCATTCAATAACATTTACCTGTCCAAATATAATTTTAGAAACTTATGGTTACCATATATTCTCAACCAAACCATATAATTAGGAGTACTCTGAGCCAGGATGAAAATATATTTAAAAGATGTAGTAAAAACTATCAATTTTGTGGTTGTATATGGAAACCCAGATTTCAGATAAGTAGGGAATTGAATTTACTAAACCATAAATAATTAAATTTTTGTAGTCCACAAGTGTGATTTCAATTTAAATAAAGTTCTTTTAATTTTACCAGATGCCAATTTTGCCCTTTCAGCAAGTCCATCCGCTACCACTGCAGTTTTACTAGAGGAAGAGTGTTATGCCCAAATAACTAAACTGCCTATTTATTTTATTGTTATTAATGTATACAGCCTAACACTTCTTGTTATTCCACCCTTTCTGAACAATAAAAGTTTTGTTTAACTACGTTTACAGATTATCAGAGGAAGCAGTCCTCTGGTAATAATCTGATATTTCGGCTAAAATATCAAGTTTGTTAGAGATTCCCATCTAGCTATAATCAACAATCACTAAATTAAGTACAGTAATGCCAGTAAATCCATGTTACTGATTATATTTATCCCTTGATGACCATTACACTGTAAAATTGAGACTATATCACTAGTAAATAAAAAATAGCAGAAGACTGAATGTTTTAGGATGTATTAGCTTGAACACCCTCTGCATAATCTCAACTTTAAGCTTCATACCATCTTCCATGTGCAGTACTAATGTTGCACCGTTGAAGATTTAGAATGTTCAAAATCGTTGTGCTTAAATTGAGACTATTCAATTTTGGCCCAATCTTTCATAATTCATTGGTATAAAATGGTATAAAACATCTATCAATGTAGCATTAATAGTAGTACTCTTATTGAGGCAGGGAGTTATTTTAAACATTAAAGACAATATGAAAATATTATCCCCAAAATCCCTGTTGGGTCTAAAGTCATTTTATTCTTACCAGCCAAACTCATTATACAATCAGAAAGTACATTATAAAATCAGAAAGATAGGGCAATTTTAAAATTTTATTAATTACACAATACTTCTGTAGATGTTTAAACTGTCTAAGATTAAATACTTAATAGTCTGCTGAAGAAGGTATTAAGCCATATAACAGTAATCAATAATTTTATATAACTGTAATAATCATCAAAACATATCTTAAGCTTAAAGATATAATGAAACATAAAAAGTGTAGTATCGAACTCATAATCACTTGAGAGATAAATTGAAAATGATGGGTAATATCATGAACAGTAGTCAGAAGTGAAGGAACCAACCATACGTGTTTGTTGGTGATTGGTATCTTTCCTTCTTCCAAATCTCTTAACATTGCCCTGTCTGAGAAATTTTTTCAAACTAACCATTTTAAAAAGGATATTCTATAAACCTTAAAACCTTATTTTTGATAAAAATAAAAGTAATATTTATAAATAAATAAACTTGATTTCAAAAACTTCATCTGAATAGTAAAAAAATACACTTTGAATTTTTACTCAAATTTGACTTTTGTAAAATAAGCTAAAGAAATAAAAAGTACATAGATTCAACACTAACATTAGTAACTCATCAGTAGCTTTTTTGTTTTTAATTTGGATTTCAATTTTTTTTAAAATCAAAATTTAAAGAATGGTTGGGAAGATTTTAATATTTTTTTTTTTTTTTAAGCAGATGTATTAATATTTTTAAGTTTATTTTCTGAGGTAGTAGTATTAAATGGCTAGAGTAAAAGTGAATGAAAATTCAATTTTAACGTTAATGTAATTTTTTTTTTTTAATTTTAAATAGTACTTTTATACAAGTAAGGACAAGATGTTTCTTTTCTAACCAGTCAATAAATTGTCACGTAACAAAATAAAAAATACGTTTTGATAAGGGAATATTTTGAGTGACACTATCATGAAAAGGTGGAAATTAAAATGTCTTCAAAAAGCAACAAGAGTATATAAAAACGAGATAATAAGTTTTCATACCAGAAATGAATTAAGTTGAAAAGAAGAATAAGGTGATGAACAGAGAAAGAAGTGGTTGATAGAAAAGAAAATGTGGGGAGGGGAATCTTAGGTTGAAGAGAGGAAAAATAAAATATTGAAAAGTTTTCTTGTCAATGTTACACAATTCATTGTGTATATAATGGCAATTTTGACGGCTTAAATGAATATTATTTTTTTAGAAATCAAGTGATATTCTTAGAATATACACATAGAAGAAAATTGAATATATTTGATACTTTAATGAAAAATATGATGTTAAATTCATGATTTTTTTCATATTTGTTTTTATGTAGTTTCCTGTTCTATTTAATTACACCCTTCTTTTTTAATTCCATTTCAATTATGAATTAAAACAGTCACACCAGAAGACTGTATTAATATAATCATTATTTTTATTTTCACTTATTAATTATAGATAGTGTTTCATTCTAATTTATTCTGTGTAAATTAATAATAGACTTTTTTTTATATTATTTCAGTTCTAAATTTTATTTTATAGCAAAAGGCAACAAGATGTCAATGATAAAGATATTATAAAGTAAAAATAATGAGCCAGAAATTATTAGTAAAAATTGTATTTGCAACTCTGTGTACATCAGAAATCTATGGTATTGTATCTCTAATCTTATCTCAATTTATAACAGCTATATTATAAATTAAAATGTTAATATTAATGTTAATAAACTACACTTTCGAATTCCTTTTGAAAGAACTAATTATCAGATTTGTGAAGTATCTAGTAACAATGTTTTTTATGGTCCACCTTTATATAAATAAGAATATTGTATTTCTTATGTAAAAGAAAAATTTGTGGGTAAAATTTGTATTCTGTGGTTAACGATCTTTGTATGTGTCCAGTTTTAGGTCAAATTGTTGATTCTGTTGTTGAATATATTGCTTGCATGAATATGTTCCTTCTGTTTGTGGGTGATTGTTCATCTAGTTCACTTTACGCTTATATGCGTCTGCATTGTTGTTTGTATCTTAATAGTTTACTATATGATCTTGTGTATTTTGTTTATTTGGAAAGTAAATACAGTACCTACATATATATATATAATATATTCGAGTAAAATCATCAACTCAGGGACTTTACAAATTAAACTGGACAAATTGTACTAATTACAAAATTGTACTAATTACTACACATCAGACAGACTAAACAAAAACCCTATATTTTAAAGGTGAACCTTCTAATAACAATGCTACTAGATACTCCACTGAAGAAAGGGACTGATATTATTAGATCTGAAAAACCTTTTGAATAAAAATTTACATTAATTTGAGTATCACTTAAAAATTAATAATAATTAGCTTATTTAGAAAATTATTACTATGGAAATTGTTGGTTACTATGGAATATTTGTTTAGGCAATTTAAATACTTGTGCCTTATAACCAGATTTCAGTTGCTTAATTTTGCTTAAATACTATGAGTGTTTACTTTAATACAGTACCTGTAAGCTCATTGTAGTTTGTAATAAGCTATTATCACCATTATTTTAAAATAATGATTACTTTTAGTTAGCATTTTAACCAACTTCAAATAATAAAAGTACTCACTTTTACACTCTTTTATAAAATAATCGATGGAATGAATAAATGTGCATTCATCAATGGATGATTGTAAATGTGTATTTTCTTTGTGTTCATAAAATGTATATTGTTGGCTCTTCAGAATGTTATCAAGATAACTAATTTAATATTCTCATTTGATTCACTTTCAGCTGTTTTACTCTTTGTGAATTATTAGCTTCGTAATTCTTTATAGTCATATATTTTGTGTGTTAATTATAACTCTATTAAAAGGGAATATACTCTGGTGACTAGAAGGTTTAGTTAAGTAATAATTGCATTGCAATGTCATAATACAAAACCATTAAATTCATTACAGTTCTTTCAAATAGATTTATTAATTTTGATTTTAATCATCTACTTTAACTTGATCTCACGTCTGCATAAGTGGTTTGTAAAAACTTATAAGCTTAGTTCTCAGTATTAATATAAAATCAAAACAATAATTATCCTTTAGAAAAATAAAAAGATTTTCTATAAAGAAAGTAGGTTGAGAAATAAAAGAAATTAATAAAAGAAATATTCTTTTATCTGAATAAAAGAAATATTTTTTGATAAAATACTAATGAATTAATTTACAAAGATACTTTTAAATAATTTTTAAATGAAAAATTAAACTAAATTTATGAAATAGATATTAAAAGTTGCATTATAATGTTCTCAGCTGCTCTTTTGGCCATCTTTAGTGATGAGTATTACTGTTCTCATGCTACCAACAACCGATGTCATTGCTGGTAGTTATTATAATAACTTCATATGATTTATTTCTATGAGGTGGTTGGTAAATGTTAACTCTACTTTGCTACGAAGGGATTTCAAGTGTACATTCTATCCTTGATCAAAGCCGTATCTCTTTTGACCTATGTAGAATATTGTGCAGTCAGACCAGTTTCTATTTTCTATATTTCCAGGGGTATTTTGTTCATTTGATGATTGAGTTGAGTATGTTTATGTATAACATGTTAATAGTTGTTCACATTGTCTTATGTAACCTTGTTGTAATAAAATCTTGCTATCAATCGGTATAAAAGAGAAAGAAAGAGAAAGTTTGATATGTTGGAAAAAAATTATTTTATAATATTAGAAAGAGGTGGTCCCATAGGAAGACCATAACTAAATAAATCCTTTTTTTATGAATGGTTCATAGTAATACATTATATAGATCATGTCAGGAATGGATGGATATCCTACTCCATGAAAAAAAAGCTGTCAACAATATTTGTCTGGATGGGAAAACATGGTAAATCTTTATCAGAGCATCATCATAAAATGTACACAAAATGTATCATAAGATTAATTATAATATAAAATAAAGCCTATATTAATTATTTAAAATATAACCCATGAGTATTATGGTAAATACTTGAAGGTACTAAATAAATTCAAAATTAATCACAATTCAGCTTGAATTAAATTATTTGAGCACATATTTATATACACACTGAACAGTGTTACAGAAATTACAGAATTTTTAAAAATTAATATTATTTAAAAATTCTTGCATAGTAATATTACTTAAGAAGATTTCTTAATTGGTATTTTAGAAATTTTGTAGGGAGAGTTTAAAATTTTTTAAATTTATTAAAGATAGCAATAAAAGCACAAGGGCCTTTCTAAGAAGCCAAGGTATTATGTTGAATCAGATGAAAACAGATCTATTACCTAGTTTATAGAGATATTAACATTTTTTAAAGAATAAGTGACTATTCTTTTTAGCAAAGACATTCATAAATATACACTCAAGAATAAGTTATTTTTAAATTTCTATCTGCTTCATTTGTATTTATGAGTGCCAAATAATGGTCTGCCAGCCCATTTTTGTATGTAACGACATTTTTATATATTAGCATGTACAATCCATCAAATTGTATTTAGTGGGTTTTTTATGTAAAGTAACTTTCTTTTGCAATCATAGTATGTTTATTATTTTTGTATAATGATTGTTTTGTTGTAATTGTTGTAACTGATGTAATTTTGGAAGTCATACTATAAAAGCAACTATTACATGATTTATCCAAAATCTAGCTGTTGTACAATACTTTTATTAAATGACTAAAATGTAAAAGGGAATGGATCTCATTTATCCATTCCTTTCAATTTATCCATTTCAAGTTATTTTAATAAATTTCTTCAAGGTCAAAAGATAAATACTACAATTGGCTGATGATGTAGTAATTCTAGCTTAGAGTAAACAAGATTTAAAAGAAACAATGAATGGCATGGATGAACTCCTATGCAAGACCTACCACATGAAAATAAACAAGAACAAAATGAAAATAATGAAGTGTAGTAGAAATAAGTTCAACCACTGAATACAAAAATAGGACAAAAAAGACTTTAATGGTAGAAGAATTTTATTATTTGGGAAGTAGGACTGCTAAAGATGGATAAAGCAGGAGCAGTATAAAATGCCGAATAGCACAAGCAAAACGAGCTTTCAGCCACAAATATAATTTGCTTACATCAAAAATTAATTTAAACGTCAGGAAAACATTTTTGAAAGTATATGTTTGTGGCATAGCTTTATATTGGAGTAAAACTTGGATGATTGGAGTACCTAAGAAGAAAAGATTAGAAGCTTTTGAAATGTGGTGCTGTAGGAGAAATCAGATGGGTGGATAAAGTGATAAATGAAGAGGTCTTGAAGACAGACTTATAGGCCACATATTAAATCATCTTAGAATAGTCGCTTTGATGTTGGAAGAACAGGTAGATGGGAAAACTTGTGCTGGCAATGTATGGAATATGACGTAAAACAAATTGTTTAGGATGTAAGGGTATACTGAAATGAAATGACTGGCACCAAATAGGGAATCTTGGAGAGCTGCATCAAACCAGTCAAAAGACAAAAAAAAATTACTTTCTCTAAAAATACTATAAAACGAATGGAAAGCTACAATTTTGTGTATTATTAATGTGTAAACATTTCTGTTTACAAGCATTACATGGATAATTTAATGCCACCCAAAATCCCAGTTTGTTTCAAGACAACCACTACTGTTTATTTTAATATGCTCATTCCTTGCCGCTTTACATTGTACTGATAATGGCATTCTCCTATCTGTAATCCATTCTGTTGTTTATACTTAGGTTTCCAATCAAACAGCAGAGAAGTAAAGTAAAAACACCGTAAGAAATAAATTTGTACCTCCAGAAATTTTAGAAATGATAGAGTGAATGTCTAAATTTATAAAAGCAAAATTAAGGACCATAGTGGGAGAGGTGGAAGATTTCTGCTAGAAATTGAACTAAGACAAGTGTATTTTACCTTCTCACTTTTGTTATTTAACATTATCGAAGTTGAAATTCATTTCTAGGTTAGGAGAAAAATATAAACTAATAAATAAGAGTACTGTTGTTTGCTGGTGCCATTAAATAATAATAATTGTCCTTATTGATCTGACAAGAAAAATACATTACAGTGAAACAAAATAACATTACACATACAATTAGAAAACACTCATAGTCCTTGGTCAATCTGAGGGTTGACAGTAAACATCAATAAAATAATCACTACATGAGTATTATAATAAAAATAAAATTGACACACACACACACACACACACACACACACACACACACACACACACACACACACACACACACACACACACACACA